>JAODAL010007946.1:0-121449 GCA_025379985.1 Phyllomedusa bahiana | reverse complement strand
TTTCAAAAAGGGGGTTTGGGGGAATTTTACATTATCACGGGAGGGGGCGGAATTTGAGAGGTAAGGGAATGCGGACATTATACATACCAGGGATGAGGTCGGGATATGAAGGTAAGGGGAATCGGGGACATTTACAAAACGGGGGGATAATGGTCGGATGGAGGTGAGAGAATGCTGGGACTTTAAATAAGGGATGATGGGTTGGATGATTATGAGGTGAGGGGAATGCGGGGACTTTATACAAAAAGGTATGGGTCTGGAGTTGAGAGGTGAGGGATGCGGGGACATTATACAAACCGGGGGAAGGAGGGGTCGGGTATGAGAGAAAATAGGAATGTGGGATTATACAAAACACAGGGATGATGGGTCTGGAGATAGGGGGAGGGGGGAATGCGGACTTATACAAAACCCGGGGGAAAATGGGTGTCATGAAAGAGGTGAAGGAATGCGGGGACATTATACATAAACGGGGATGAGGGGTTTTGGATGATAAGGGAGGGGAATGCTGGACATTATCAAAACCCCGGGGGATGATGGGTCTGGATGAGAGAGGGAGGGGAATGCGGACATTAACAAAACCCCGGGGGAGATGGTCCTGGATGAGAAGGAGGGGAATGCTGGACTTTATACTAACACAGGGGATGATGGGTCTGGATGAGGGGTGGGGGGAATGCGGAAAAAATAAAAATTTTATACAAAAACCCAAAAAAAAGGGGTTGATGGGTTGGGATGATATGGACCCGGTTTTCGGGTTCCCTTTTTAAGGGTCGGATTTCGCCTCTATGTCTCCTTGGGGGTGGGAGTACAAGAAGGACACAGGGATCTTACAGGGGGTCATGATGGGGGACCCCGGGCCACTGACATCAAAAGGGGAAGGAGATAAGACACAGCAGGAATACCGCTCGACTTGATAGACGTATAGATATAAGACAATATCCCGCACTCATGTACCTCATTTTTGTCTCCCCAGATGGATCCAGCAAGAAATCCCCCAGAGAATGTCCCCATCCCTGAAACCCCCGGACTGCCAAGGGAAAGCCCCCAGAAATCTCAGTAGAGGAGCTGAATCCCCAAATATGCCAAATGGAACAACCTCATTATTTCACGGGTTTTGTCTCTTGGGGGGAAAATCTGATTTAATTAAGGTTAGAAAGCAAAGAGGGGGACCCCAGGGAATCCTCAGGTAATATCCTAACACAATCTGTATACGGGGTGGACCTCCTGCATCACAGAGGGGTTTTATAGATTTTGGGGGTCTCTTATTGGACTGTCTGCTGTACTGAATTTTCCATATGTCACTCAGGGGAAGACTCTATAATCCGCTCAACCCCCCCTCCAACCTCAAGGGGTTTTTATCTACCGCCCCCCAGGCCCTTCAGCACCTTTCTCACCATTTTTCTCCGGGCTTCCCACTTTTCTTTCCACCGACACCCCCACTATCATCAGGGAGATTTCAATATCCCAATCGAAAACCCCCCACCTGCTTCCAACAAACTCCCTTTCACTCTCCCCCTTCGCCCTCCCAGGGGGACCTCAACCACTCATAAAGATGACACCACTGGACCTCATCTTCACCCGCCCTCCCCCCAAACTGCCCCTTCAAACCCCCCACCCCAAACTGACCAAAACCCTGCTTACCTTCTCCACCCTCCCCCCCCTCTCCTCCTGTCTCTATCCAGTACGACCCCGCGGGAACCACAAACCCCTAAACCCGTCTCATCTCTCTGACCTCTTGCACCTCTTTCCATATCTCCTCTTAATGACCCAGAGGGGCAGCCACCATTTTCTAAAACCACCTTTTCCACCCCCTTGACCAGCCCCGCTCCTCTCACAACAACAGAACCCGCAAAGTCAACAAAAACCCCGGCACCAGACTCCACAAAAACGAGGCGTGCTTCCAAATTGCAGAACCCGTTTGGGAAAAAAACTCCTCCACCGTGACTTTGCCTCATACAAACAAACACACATACATTTAAATCTGCACTCACCTCAGCCAAAGACAATTTTCACCACCTCATATCCTCCCTTCCCCCCCCCCCAGACAATTAACAAAACCTTCAACCCCCCCCCGCCCACCACCCTCCCCCCCACCCCCCTTTCAGCAACGACTTTTCAATCACCCTCCAGAAGATCAAACCCATCGAAACTTTTGCCCGCAGTCCCCCCACCCTCCTCTACTCTTTCAAACTGCTCTCCCCCTTAACCCGCTTCCCCCCTGTCCTCAGACAACCTCCCTCCTACGTCCAAAACCAAAACCCCACACCTTTAGTCTGGGCCCACTGCCAACCCCCCTCACCCCGACCTCAGGCTCATCATTCCCCCCCACCCATCCTTCAACCTACATAACCCTGGATCTTCCCTTCTGCCTTAAAATGCTACATCACCCAACCTTAAAAAAAAAAACCCTTGACCCCCCCCTCCGTCCAACTATCGCCCCACTCACTGCTCCCTTTTGCTTCCAAACTCCCCCGAGCACAGTCTATCTTCAGCTGTCCTCCACCTCTCCCCAACTCTCTCCTTGACCCACTCAATCTGGGTTTTCCCACCCACCACTCTACGAAACCCGCCTAACCAAGTCCCAATGACCTAGCCAAAATGCCAAACCTCACGCCCTCTCTGTGCTCCCCTCTTAACCTTCCCTGCCTTTTCACTGTCACCATTCCCCCCGCACAAATCCCCCTCCCTCGGGATCACGGGCTTTGGGCCCCTTTTTTGGGGCTCCTCTACCTCACTGACCGGACTTCAGCTCTCTCAATCCGCCCACCTCCTCCCCCCTGGCCACTCTCTGTTGGTGTCCCTCAGGGTCATCCTGGGGCCCTCTCTCTTTCACTCTTGGCCTGGGTCCTCATACCTCACACGCTTTCATTTCCACCTGTTTCTGACGTACCCAACCCTTTTCCGGCCCAGATGTCACCCTCTACTCTCCCCAAATCCCGATTCTACCTCCATTTCCACCCTTTTTTCTCCCACGCCCAAAAAAAAGTGAAAAAAACAGAACTAAACATCTTTCCCCATCCCCCTCTCCCCTTTCCCCCGAACTCTCTATCTCATCAAAGGTGTACCTCTCACCTGCCCAATCCGCGCCTTGGGGTTTTCCTCGACCCGCTCTACTTTTTAAACCACACACCAAAACCTCACCCGCCCGCCCCCCACCTAAAAAAATCCTCGCATCCCCCATCCCAACTAAGACACTACAAAATGCTGGCCCCTCCCTTGTCACCCCCCTAACTACTGCAAAATCCTCTCTTGGCCCCCATCACAATCTTGCCCCCTTTCAAACAATTCCAAATCTGCTGCCCTCTTATCCACCTTCCCCCTATCCTCTGCCCCTCCCCTCGCAAACTCTTCACTGGCCCCGTTTCCCAGCGAATTTAATTTTTAAATTGCTAACATGACCACAAGGCTCTCCAAAAACCCCTCCCCCCATACACTCGCCCTAATTTCCCAAATTTTCCCCTCACGCAATCTCCCTCCTCCAGGGCCTTCTCCTCTGCTCTCCCCTTATCACTCCTCACACAACCGTCTCCAAGACTTTCCCCTGCTTCACCCACACTCGGAACTCACTGCCCCAACAACAGACCCCCCTCCCCCTTTCACCAGCTTCAAAAACAACCGAAAACCCTTTCTCAGGGTTTCCTTAACCACAAATAACCCTGCGTCACTACACCCCCACAAAATGTCTGCCCCCCCCCTTCTGTCTCTTTCCCCCCTTGTAGATTTTAACCCTCGGGGTAGGGTTTCCCCTCTCCCTCTGTCGGCCCAAAAAAACTTATCAATTATCCTTACTTTTTTGCTTATGTTTTTGTAACTCCCTCGAAGACACGCCCTGGAACCAAGCGCTTTTAAAAATAAAAAAATAATAAAAAAGTGGAGGCGAAGAAGAGAAGAGAGACAAGGCCCAGGGTGAGTGACGTGAAGGGGAATCCCAAAAGTGACCACGTGAGTAGTAATGAATTCAGAGGTTTCTTCAGGGATCCTTGTTATACCTTTGGGGAGGGGCCTAAGAAGGTGACTTCCCCCAAGGGGTTCTAAGGGCCTGCCGTACATGAGCTAAGGATCAGGTTTGGGGTTTTACCCGCTTATAACGAAAAAATTGCATGAAACCACCCCTCTTATCAAACCCCACCCCTTTACTAATGGTCCCCACCCACACACTTAACGTGTAACGCTTTTGGGGGAAAAACAATTTTTGGTTTTTGGCATCACCCCGGGTTTTCCCAGACGTTTGGGTAGTCTGTCCACCTCCAGGGGAGCTTGAATACCCTAAATGGCTTTAACCTTAATCATACCTAAACCAAAATTACACCATACTGACCTAAAAGTGGTAGACACCAGTGTACACAGCCTGCAGACTGTTATTACCTCAATGCAGTGATTATATATTTGTAACCCAGGTACACAGGCTCTGCAACTGTATATTACCTCCAAAAAGGACCATAGATGGAAACCATTTTACACAGGCCTACAGACGAATTCCTCAATACAGTGGCCCTATAGTCAATCTCAGTGTACACAGGCTCTTTTACTGCTATTACCTTCATACGTGACCATATAGTGGGATACATCATGTCACAGGTCCCAACTGATATTACCTCCAACAGTGATTTTTATGGGGTAACCCATGTACCAGGCTCTATAGACGTATTTACCCCATACAGTACCAATAGTGGTAAACACCATTACACAGCTCTAAATGTATTAACCCATATAGTGCTATAAGTGGAAATACCAAAGACCAGGCTCTGGACTGTATATTTACCTCCAACAGTGGAACACCATGTACACAGCTCTACAGACTTAATTACCACCATACCGTGACCATATAGTGAGACACCAGGTACACAGGCTCTCTACGTAAAATATCTCCATACTGACCCTTTGTGGTAGAACCAGTGTCACAGGCTCTCGATTTATAACCTTCATACAGTGACCATAAAGGATAGTGACCAGTGTACACAGATGCGGAAGGGGTGGAAGAGAGGAGTACAGAGCACACCTTACAGTCTCTTTGGGGGTGAAGGGGATAAAGGATCATCCTCATGGAGTTTGTGCTGGTGGCTGTAGATTGAACCCCCCAGAATCATATTGTGTAGGTTGAACTCCATACCCTGCACTCTCAGAAAATCAGCCATAGGAATGATCTTCAGAGGATGCAGGAGATGGAATTTAGTACTGTCACATTTTGTTGTTGTCGTTTTTTTTTTTTTTTTTTTTTGTATTTATTTTTATAAAAGGTTTCCCAATTAAGGGCTATGTCGGACTCATTGAATTATGTCAGACCAATGTTGGATTGATTTCTTTAATAAAATGGTTAAATAGGGCTGGTGTTGGAGATGTCTGACATATTCATCTCCATTACTACCGCTCGGGCTTGGTGTTAGCCAGCGGTGCTTTTGTCATCCCAAGGCTGACACTAACCCCGTGCCACTATTACCATAGTACTCAACACACCAGGGGTACTGGGAAGAGTCAGTAACCATCAGATGCGGGCCCTCTAATGTGATGGTCCGCTTCTGCGGCAGCTGCGGGTGGTATTTTTAGTATCGGAATGTACCAGTATTAATGGACCTTCCCTTTCTGATAATAACAGGCTGTCGGTTTTACCTTGGCTAGTTATGGCGGTAACCCTCGGCTGACACCAAACTTGAGTGATGGTAATGAAGAGGCGTCTGTCAGATACCTCCATTACTATCACTGCAATTATATGAAAAAAAACCACACACAAATTGCACAGAATTTTTTTTTTTTAAATTAACACTCCCCGACAGCAGCCCTCTTTAACCATTTTATTTGAAAAAAAAAATAGATCCAAGGTTGATCCAACGTAGCCCACCGAATCTGAAGTAGTCCAAATGGGAACCTGTAAATAAACAAGCATTACACACATACATAGAGGTTGGATAGACTATTCAGGATCCAGGAAAGCTGAGTGACACCCCTCGCCCACAGATAACATCCAGTGTTCCATGATAGGAAAACTGGGTGCCACCTTTGGGGGATGGAGCATTACCCTGCTTAAAATAGGCTGAATAGGCAACTGCCAGAGTCTGTCTTCTCCGCCCTATCTCCTGCCACCTGAGACTGCCAGAAACAGACCACAGGGGGCAGGAGCAAGGGACAGGAGACAAGGGGGCATCTTCTACCCCCTGCAGCCGCTGGAAACAGACTGCACTCATTACACACATGCAACCCTTCCCCCACACACACACAAATTCACTCACACCCCTTCCCCAAACACAAAAATACACACTCATCTCCCCCTTCCCCTCACACACACACAATTACACACCCCCATACACAAAAATACACCCTCCGGCTCCCGCCCACACACACGTACACTCCCTACAGACATACAAGGACCCCTCTAAAACATGCACACAAGTACCCCACACACACGCATACACAGTATCCATACACACACACATACACAACCCCCCCCCCCCACGCACACACAAAGTACTCCCCACACATACACAGAAATATCCTCTTGTATCACGAAGTGTAATTTTCAACTTTACTCCTGAGGGTTCTTTTAAGGATATCTTAGGTTTTGCAATTCAATAACCACCAGCATACAATGTGGTAACTAAATAGTTAAATACATAAGAAAAAACATAAAATTCAACAATGATGATAGAAAATATGTATCAAACAAGTAACAGAACAGCACAGGAATATTGGCCAATAATGAAATGTAACAGAATAATACAATAACAAAACTCAATAATGATCATTACTAGCAAATTGAGGCTACCACAATAAAGAGAGGTTACTTAGCTGAGCTTCCGGTCCGCATATCCATTCACGTCTTTTCCAGAAAATGAGTCCCGTGCCTACATTACCATAGGGTTTTCTGATCACGTAGCTGCTTGAAGGAGAGATGTTGGATCTGGGCACGCAGTATTACCTGGTCCACAGAAGAGACTGTATCTTCCCTTTAACTACAGGGTCTTCTTATACTTATTCTCTGAATGGCCGGCATATGTGATTCTCTATTGATTAGTCACAGAATAATTGTTCATATGTGGCTTAGGTTTTCTCATGCCAATTTCCATGGGAATATTAGTGGTTCTCACCCATTCTATATGATATTACCCGTTTACCATCTGCCTTCTTATGAATATTCCCAGCATTATTAAACAAACGTGTATATATATATGTAAAGGCTTTCTCACACTGATAGTGAAAGGTTTTTTCAGTCCATCTGTTGAGACAAAACCATCCTCAGATGGAGGTTTAGCATCTCGAAAGGCTCATGATGTATACAAAAGCCAAAATGCACAAAAGACTTGTGTTTCTGGAAAAGCACTGAGGTATATGCCTTTAATTCATTTATCTATCCACATCTATCTATATCTATCGATCAATGTATATCTACACATATATATGTATATACATAGCACATAACCATTAATATTTTAACCCTTACAACACTGTTCACATACATGAAACTTGTATTACTACTACACCTCTGTTATCACAGCCTCAATAACTGCTCTGTCTATGGCATTAGGAAGTCAAATTAGATGTATCACAAGCCCGGAGTAATGACTCACAAACCAAATGCTTGTGAATCAGAAAACTGTTTATTAGCGTTGAGATGAAAACATATATAGAGAAGGCATTGTGTAATACAACATTCCTGGAAAATGACTTGTATGAAGTCTGGAATCAATCATCCCTCCCTAACTCCTGACAAGCAATCAGCTTACAATCACAAATATGTTGGCTCAAAGTTATAGGAACAAAACCAATGAATATGTGTAACATCCTATTTTGGGACTTGCTCCTCATGATCTGGAGATGATAACTTCCATGACAGGTATAAGATTAATGACTGTGATATGAGGCTTCAACCACAGCCACAAAATTATACAAATAAACAACGAATAAACACAGGAAAGAACATGTGAGGTCACATGACTGATTAACCCCTTAAGGACCCTGACATATGAGTACATACCAGGGTCACTAAGGGGCTGTGCAGGGGGATAACTCCGCGCCCCACCCCTCCTCCCGCACAGCCGGAGGGTGTTAGCGTCTGATCGCAGATCACACCTGGCAGTTGCAGCACCAGCGGGCGGCGATGCCCACCCGCGCTGTTTAACCCCATAAAGCCGCAGCAAAGATGGCCGCGGCATCTAAATGAATGAAGATCGGGGCCGTGCACCGTTCTTCAGGGAGATCAGCATTGCCGTAGCATCACAGCGGCGATCCGAGGCCCGGACATGGCAGCGGGGAGCCTTGTGACGGCTCCCATCACTGCCATGTCCTCGTTTGCCCCACTTCCGGTTGCAGGCAAGAAGTGGGGAAACCACCATCTTGGTACAGTCTAATGCATTGCCTATGCAATGCATTAGACTGTAATAATGATCACGCCCCCTAGTGGTCAAGCACCATAGGGGGACTAAATGTTAAAGTACAAAAAAAAAAAAAGTTTTAAAAGTTCAAATCACCCACCCCCCCGTTTCCCCATTTTACAAATAAAAACAATAAAATAGTTACACATATTTGGTATCGCTGCATCCAAAAAAGTCAGATCTATAACAATATAACCTCATTTATCCCGTACGCTGAACACCACAGAGGAAAAAAAATTAAAAATGCCAAAATTGCGTTTTTTGGTCATTTTACGTCACTTAAAAAATGGAATAAAAGTGATCAAAAAAGTTGCATGCATTCCAAACTCTTAGCAATAAAAAGTGCATTTCAGCCTGCAAAAAATGCCCCTCACTGACGTCCGTAGGTGTTAGTACAAAAAAGTTATTGGTCACACAAAATGGCGCCGTGGTGCAAATTTCAAAAATAGAAAATGTTTGGAAATTTTTTATGGTACCAAAACATAATGGAAACCCTACATGTTTGGTATTGGCGGATGCGTATCAACCTGTAGAATACAGATAACACATTGTATTTACTAAAGATTGAATACCATAAAAGCAAAACGCCCGCAAACATGGCAAAAATAAAAAAAAATTCACAATTTGTCCCACTTTTTTCGCAGTATATTCTATGGTACAAGGAATGACAGCAATAGAAAGTACATCTTGTCCCGCAAAATAAAAGCCCTCATTTATTTATGTAGGTGGAAAAATAAAAAAGTTATGACTCTGGGAAGGCGAGGAGGGAAAAACGAACGTGTCAACAAAAAAAACGCAGGTTGTAAAGAGACCTATCACCATCAAACATATTAAGTTATATTATAGGAGGGAGGATTCAAATACAACTAAACGTTAAATTAATTACCTTTGGAAGCGTAATGACTATAAATATTGTTATTATATTATGCGAGAACAATGTAGTAACCAGCTGATGAGAGCGGCCATCTTGAGATTGGAATTTAAGTGTATTGTGTCCATATTGAACATGCCCAGTGGATTCAAGCTTGTATGCTTCAGGATTCCAAGCTTGTATGCACAGCAATCACAGCTGTGATAGCCTCTTACCAACAGCAGCCCTAAGGCACACCCTTAGATTTCTGCTGAAAGTTTTCACTTTGCAACAGCAGTTTTTAGCACAATAGCCTAATTTCAATGTAGCAAATCCACATCTCGGCTGCCTGATGCAGAATCCAAGCACACTTCCCATCAGGCAGTTGATATGTGGATAAGCTACATTGAAACAAGGGTAACCCGACATGTCACTTCTTTTTTTTCCACTTTGTAGATTTCAAGTCTACAGCAGAGAAATCAGTGAATGAATGGCATGCAGATGTTATGTGCTTTATAATGCTGACTCTGCAACAGATTCTGCATCGAAATCAATCGAATGACTATAAGCTTATTCTTTAATAAGCAAATTCAATTAAATTTAATATTTTTCACAATTAGGGTATGTTCACATGGCACTTTGGATCTGAAAATCGCATCCAAAGCGCTGCTTCAATCGGATCCAAAACACATTCAACATGCAGGTGCGTGTTTGGATGCGTTTTGGCTGCAGCAGGATCGCACCCTCTCGGATTAAGAATTGACCTGTCAATTCTTAGAATGGATCCGAAAGACGCAAGTAAACACACCTTGGCAATCACTCGTCTGAACGCTGATGCGTGTTTTACATAGCAAGCAGTGTGAAATCACACTGCACATTGTTAGATGCGTGTTTCCGTCCATATAGGGTCCAATAAACGGACGCAAACATACATCTAATAATGTATGTTCATAAGGACTCAATACACCGTGTGAACATACCCTAGTAGTTTGGGTCACTTGACTGCTGTTTCCTAAAGAAATGTAGTTAAAAGACTTAGGGGCCGCTCACATAGAGTATTTGCTCTGTTTTGGAGCCATGTACTTGGCCGCCAGGGGGACGGCTTTTTTACGCTGTTTGCAGAGAAAAGCCCTCCCCCTTCACATTCAAATGTTCATAAACCGCCCGAAAACCGGACAGAAGAATGAACATGCTCAATGTTTTTTGGACCACCGGCGGAAAATTCGTGCAGTGGGGACCGGTGCACGTATTTTCCATTAAGGTCCGTGATAAAATTTGTCAGACGGTTTTCAAAACCAAAAACCGGCTGAAAAACAGTGCTGTGGGGACAGGGCCTTAGGGTATGTTCACAGGACGTGTTGACTTCCTGTGGGGATATGTTTTTTGATGTGCGTGTTTGGAACCACCTATCGGACCCTAAACGGACTTAAACACGCATCTAACAATGTGCAGTGTGATTTACATTGCTTTCAATGTAAAACACGCATCAGTATTGAGATGAGAAGTCACTGATGAGTGTTCTACATGCGTCTTTCTGGTCCGCTCATAGAATTGTCATGTCAATTCTTGAATCGTTTGACGCAGTAGACCCCTATCTAAAACTATAGGTTGCGTTTCTGCTGCAGCAGAAACGCATCCAAAAACGCAGCTGCATGTTGGATGCATTTGGATGCGATTTATGCAGCGCTTTTGAATGTGTTTTTTGAATCCAAAATGTGTCCAAAACTGGATTCAACACGCTGTGTGAACATACCACTACAAATGTTATTTCTGTGGACACTGCATAGAGGTGTGCTGACATAATGCCACTATGCCCTACTGAAATAACATTAATTGTGCACCTCCCAAATCTAAGAACATTTGTGGAGTGTTTTCTACCTGCTATGCAGTAGAAACACACCGGCACCCACTTCTCATGTGGCAGTTGTGCATCAGAGAATGCAGCCGAAGTGCACAGAAGTTAGACTCCGTGCACAGAAGTTAGGCCCCGTGCACAGAAGTTAGGCCCCGTGCACAGAGGTTAGGCCCCGTGCACAGAATTTAGGCCCCGTGCACAGCAGTTCGGCCCCGGGCACAGAAGTTAGGCCCCGTGCACAGAGGTTAGGCCCCCGTGCACAGAGGTTGGGCCCCCGTGCACAGAGGTTGGGCCCCCGTGCACAGAGGTTGGGCCCCCGTTCACAGCGGTTGGGCCCCCGGGCACAGAGGTTGGGCCCCGTGCACAGAAGTTAGGCTCAGTGCACACTGAGTTATTTTGAACGGATGACGGATCCGTTCTGACGATAGAACAGATGTGTTAACGTGTTCATTGACTCATGTAGGTGGACGGATGCAACGTGCACTGGCATAGTGTCTGTTTTTACACTTTCTGTCAAATATGCTTTTAATTTTAAGGGGTGGAGGACGCTGGGCGCTGCGCTTTTTCAAGTTTTAAAAAAAATTTATACATTACAGGATATATTTTTTTACAATTAATGTCAATGGAATCCTAGTGTTTGTGCCCATGTTGCAAACGATTGTATCCGTCATAAAATATATAAACAAAGCTACCCAATCAAATAGCTAGGAAAAAAATGAGTGACAGTCAATAGAAAAGCTAGTAAAATAAATAGAAGAAAAAAAAAAAGTATGTTAAACGTATGCTCCAAGCAGTGCACATTTTGGCATACATTTTACAAGTTTAGCGAGTTCTATTCCTCTTTGGCTATGTCTACACAGCACAGTTTTTTCCGGCAGATTTTCGGTGGTTTTTAGTATTTAGAAACCTCTGCAAATCTGACGTAGAACTTTTTTTATATAGACTGCCTGAAAAACTGTCCAAAACGGCAAAAACCTCAACAAAAAAAATAAAAATCACACAAAAACTTGTCGAAACTCAGCTGCTTTGGACAAAAAATGGACAAAATACACAGGCTCAAAGCGGCTTTAGGTTTTCAGCGCGTTTTTGTCCTACGCGGTATAGACCTAGCCTTCGGCTGTGCTTGGAGCTGCAGCCATCAGCTCACTTCCACAGTGGAGCAGCAGACTTCCATTTCTTTTACAAAAGCCCAATGCTAAAGTTCAAATTGAGCCCACTTGTCTTGTACAACTCCTCCGGCATGGCCAATAGCTGCAGTCTGCCTGGATTTTTACATGCATTGTGGATACCGTCAATGCAGTCGTCTACTGTGCTTTTGTATTCTGCACAAAAAAGACTGTTTGGTCTATAAGACCCTATGGTTACAGAATGTGGTTTATGCAGAAGTATTTTATTCATTGTTTTCTCATGTATATGTCACAGGGAAATGATGAAAATAGGGATTTGATCAAATCCCTAGGGAGACGATCAATTCACGGAAGATGTTAAAATACCAACTCTGTGCGGTCATTTCCCTAAAGAAAATCAGTGATTTTAGTGAAAAGATTAAATAAGTCAGGAGGCTCACACAGCTCTACGTTTCGCTTGTCACCACTCCCCTTTACCTCACTGCTCCCCTCCGGAGTCAGTGCCGGCCAGCGCCGCGCTTCTGATTCCCCTTTACCTCACTGCTCCCCTCTGATGTGACGCACCCAGCATGGTTTACTAAAGAAATACTTTAATATCGAAACAATATAATTTCATCTTTTCACCAAAACACTTCAGGGATTTGATCAAATCACTTTCTTCTTTAGAGAAATTACTCCACAGAGTTATTTTAACATCTTCCATGAATTGATCAAATCCCTATTTTCTTTATTTCCCTGTAACATATAAAAGCATATACTGGTGAAACGTGCATGAATGTTGCCTCATGTGTATCCAGCTTAAGTCACCCTGAAATTGACTTCTTTTCACTACTAGAGTGATCTAAAGCACCTGTAGAGATTATTGTTTACCATATGCAGGGTAGCAGGAATCCCTTATTCATTGTTGAATTCCACTATTGACTTTGATAAGCACAGGTCTGTCTGTATATGTATAATATATATGCCTGGGCAGAGAAGTGGCAGATGAGGTTTAACACAGATAAATGCAAGGTTATGCACATGGGGAGGAAAAATCCATTACATGACTACATGTTAAATGGAAAAAAGGGGAAAAAGTGACATGGAGAAGGATTTGGGATCCGGGGGACAGAAATTAATTGTAGCAGCCATGTCGGGCAGAGCTCCCCAAGGGCTTTGGTCATGGGTGAAAAAGGGGGCATAGATCACAGAGGGGAAAATTTCCCCCATTTACAATCAGGTTAACCACACATGGAATTTGTGTAAGTTTTGGGCACAGTGCACGGGGAAAAACATTGTAGAGCTTGAACGGAAAAGGGGGCAACAAAATAATAAAAGGATGGGGGGACTACATACCCAAAAGATTAGCAGGTTAGGGTTTTTTTTAGTTTTAGAGAAAAACGGGGGGAAAATAAAAATTTTTTAAATACCAAAGGTCAAAAAAATTTTTTTTAAGATTTATTTTCCCGGGCTGTACTAGAAAAAGGGGGGGGCCTTTAAATCTGGGGAAAAAAATTTTTATAAAAAAATAAAAGGGAAAGAGAGGGGAGAGGGAAAAAAGAGAAAGGGAATTCCCTTACGGGTTAAAAAAAGGGGGGAGACTGTGAATTTCCAAGGAACCGGGGGAATTCTGGAGAAAAAGGGTTTGGATCATTTTGTTGAAAAATTTTAAAAAGTTATAGTGATGGGGTTTTTTGGGGGCGGGAAATTTCTAAATTAATAATAAACAAGTTTAGGAGGGTTTTCGGGAAAAGGTCGGGATCATTTTAGTGAAAAAAATAAAAAGTTAAAGTCCCGGGATTCGGGAAAAGGGGGAGGGAACTTTCTAGTGAAATAATAAACAAGTTATAGTGACCGGATTCTGGAGAAGGGTCTGGATACATTTCTAGATGTAATAATAGAACAACTTATAGTGACCAGGATTCTGGAAGGGTCTGCATACATTTCTAGATGTTATAATATAACAAGTTATAATGACCAGGATTCTGGAGAAGGGTCTGGATACATTTCTAGATGTAATAATATAACAAGTTATAGTTACCAGGATTCTGGAGGGGGGTTACTGATCCAGGGATTATTCCGATTGCCAGATTGGAGTCTGGAAGGAATGTTTTCCCTAACACAAGGACAATTGGCTTCTACCTCATGGGGGTTTTTGCCTTCCTTTGGATCAACACTTGGGCTGAACTGGATGGATGTCTTGTCTTTTTTCGGCCTGACAAACTATGTAACTATGTTGGCTGACTTCGCGCTCCCTGTGCTTCTCAGTGAGCTTTTGTCTGGCTGGGTGTATGCCATCCGGAGCATTCCACCTCTCTTGATATATTGTAGACTGACAGAGGGGAGTAATGAGGCACGCCCGAGTGTCCGGCCATGACCTGCTCTGGTGTAGTAGAAGCAAGCAGAATATGCATTTTATTTATTATATTGGGGGTTCAGGTTTCCAAACACTCGACTGACTTGTGGCCTGTACTTCCAGCTGCTTCTAGGGGCCGACACCTAGAGTAATACACCTACATCTACTTACCCTCCTGCTCCCAAGTCTGGTCCTCCTTATCACTCTCTCTGGGTGCTTACTTACAGCCTGACGTGTGCCCTGCGCATACTAAACAGCATCTGAGCCAAGTGCTGTGCTTGGAGGTGAAGATGCAAGAGAGTAAGTGAAGACATTACTGAAGTAACAGGGGAACTACAGAAGCCCCGGTTACTACAGTTATTAGCAGCGTGTGGAATACTTGTGAGCTGACAGCCTCCTCTCCATAGATCAGCCGTGCAGAAGGAACAACACATCAGTGCTGCCCGGAGTCTGCGCACTGTTCCTCACTAAGTGACCACTCGGGAGCGTCTTCAGCAGCTCCACTGTAGAAAGTCTGCAGCCATTTCTCCATTAACCCTTTAAGGCACCCTGACATTCCTGAACGTCATGGTTCACTGCCTGTTAAGGCACCCTGATGTTCCAGGAATGTCATGAAAGCTTTCTGTCTCCCTGTGCAGAGATAAGATGAAAGCTCTATGCTAATTGCTGTTTTAGACAGCTAATTAGCACATCTACACAGCAGGTGATCAATCATTGCAGTCCTGTGATCCCCCCCCCCCCCCCTGCCGAGGATCCCTGGGATTGGTCAGTCAGTCTGCTGACTCACTGGTTACAGCTGATACAAGTCCTGGGCTCTGTACTGTGAGGAGATCAGATTACTGTGCTGGGTCCTAGTGCCCTGTGCTGTGAGGGGCTGTCACAGCCTGAAATACTTTATCAACCCCTCCACTGCCTAATCACTTCACTGCCCCTGTGATCTATTTATGGCAGCTTTCTGATCAGACAGTTTGCCACTTTCAAGTTCCAGCAATTTTCTGCCAGTGATCATCACTTGCTCATACAGTGAAAAACACACACAAAAATCAATCCCCTTCATTGCTAAGTCCCTGTTCCCCTCACTCCTATAGTTATAGCTGTCTGATCAGTTAAAAAGACAGTTTGTAACTTCTGTTCCCACATTTGTCACTGCCCATCACTACCCCAATAAAGCCTGAAAAATATTCTAACACAAGAAAGTGCTCCTTCAATTCTGAGGCCTTTGGAAGAGTCAAAAAGCGCATATGGGCCACAAGTGGGATATTTCTAAAAACTGCATAATACGGAGTATCATTATTGAGTTGCAATTTCTTGGTAAAATCTACGGGGTTCCAATGAATAATGAACAAAAATCGGAAATCTGCAAAAAAGTTAACATTTTGAAATTTCACCTTCGCTTTTCATTCATTTCTGCGAAATACCTAGAAGGTTAATAAATTCCTAAATGCTGTTTTGACTATGTTAAGGGGTGTAGTTTCTGAAATGGAGTCATTTATGGGGGTTTCTAACATACAATCCCCTCAAAACCACATCACAAGTGGCCTGGTTCCAAAAAAAATCTGTTCTGCAAATTTTCTTGAAAATGTTAAAATTTGCTACTAAATTTCAAAGCCCCCAAATGTCTTAAAAAATAATAGGATGTTTAAAAAAATCATGCCAACACAAAGTAGACATATGGTAGATTTTCATTATTTACTATTTTGTTTGGTGTGACTATGTGTCTTGCACACAGAAATTTTTAAACTTTGAAAATGGCAAATCTTTCCAAATTTTCACAATATTTCGATATTTTTCACACCTAAACAAGGATTTTATCGACCAAAATTAACTGCTAAATTAAAGCACAATGTTTCATGAGAAAACAATCTCTGAATCACATGGATAGGTAAAAGTGTTGAAAAGTTATTCACAGATAAAGTGGTACACGTCAGATTTGAAAAAAAGGGCTTGGTCCTTAACTCCAAAACAGGCTTAGACCTTAAAGGGTTAATCAGCTGAACGAGTGCAGCTCAAGAGGCACAGAAGTCAGCTAAGCGCTGTCCCCCTTCTGCTACGCTCAGCTCTGCACAGCTAATGAAGAGATGACTGCAGGCTTGCCTGTCCCGAGGAGCAACAAGCATCAAGGCTTGCGAGAAGTCATTTTCTCAGGATGCTGTGACTCATGGGAAAATGACGTTATGAAAGCAAAGGACGCCGGGATGTTGGTGGCGAATTCGAGCTGAAGTCGGCCTATTAGCATAAAGGTCACATGACCCAAATAGGTCTTTTTCTATGCTTTAGGTTCAAACATTTTAATGACAATTATTTCAATAAATGTTATATTTTACATTTGCATTTTTTAGCAAATGTAAAAAATGTTAGTGATAGGTACTGTTTAAGGGGTTAACAAAGAACCTGCATTACAATGACGTCTGTGATAGATAATTCTACCTTCCAGAATCTTGAAGTTTATCTTTTTAGATAACATTATAAAAATGACTCCAGGTGAATGTTCTGCCGATATATAATCAATTTAATCAATTCCACATTTGTTTCTAAAAACCAAAATTACTCAGCATTTTATTCTTGATATAATGAGACCAAAGTACAATAACTCTTATTAACCCCATTACAGCTGCTCTATAAGGTGGTGCTGACACCTGCTGGCTTGAACTGCCACCACACCCCCTCCACTCACAAGCACGTACCCCCCACACTCACAGACAGTTCTCACACACACACACAAATACTCCCCCCCCCCCTCCACACCCACAGAAATACCCCCCCCATACACACACAAGTACCCTTCAAGAACCCCTCTAGTCCACGCACAGAAGTTTCCCCCAACACACATACAAGTACCCCCCTCACACACACAATTAAACTCTCCTTCTCCCCCGGTACTCGCCTGTCCTGCTGCTGGCCTCCTGGAGTCTCCACACACTGCATTGTTGTAAGAGGGTGCGGAGCTTCATGGGTCCCGCTAAACCCCGCCCCCTCCTCCACTGCTCTGGCTCTGAAGCTATCTACCTATGTGGAAGCTATCATCGCGCCGGTGGCTTGAGGGCAGGGTCTATGACGCTTCTCATATAGAGAACCTCCGGCAGCTTTTCAGCTGATGGAGGTTTTGCTGACCCTTCTGAGGGGGTGGTATAGGAACCAGGGAATCAGCCGCCCAACCTGGAAGGGTTGTCAAGTATGACCTTACCCCACAGTTAGGGGTCACATAATAGAGTTCTGGAGAAAAAAGGAAAATCCATTTCTTCCTTAAGGTCAGAATTTGTGACGGGTTAAATAGAACCTGAGAGGAAATGATTCCCTTCTATATATTATGGACACTTATTGCATTGTTTCTGGGGCTGGAGTTAGGATCTGCTCTCAGGGGCCACTTCATTAGGCCACCTTTCCCAAGAACAGCCTGAATTCTTAGTGAATTGGATACAACAAGGTCCTGGAAACCTTTATTACAGATTCTGATGGAAAAAAACCTCGCTCTGTCTATTCCACCAAAATCCTAGAGATGCTCTATAACATGGAGACCTGGGGACTGCAGCCTTAGGGCCGTACAGACCCTCATCTTCCCGTCCATGAGTCAGCTGGGGAAAGTGCACTTTGTCTCATGATGATCTGGTTTATAGCCTGATGAGATTGTCACTAACCCGATGTGTCCACTTGTATTAAAGTGCTGCCCCATTTTGGGATTGAAGGGCCCAATGTGTGGGCAGAGGAAAAGACCTGATTGTCAGACAAGGTTGTGGTCTCAGAACTTAAACAAGTCCAGGTTATGTGATAAAAGTGATGATGATGTAAGCAGATCCTGACTGTGTCACTGATAGTTACAGCGTTATAACAAGGATTTATAAGGCTACAGTCACACAGGGAGTTCTCACTGTAAGGGGTAAAAGTAATTTAGAAATACACACAGTGAATCCATCATTATCTCCAGTGAGACCGTTGGTGCAGCACAGACAGAGCGGGAAAAGGGCGAGAATGACTCCATAAGGCCATGGTAGGTTGTCACAGGGAGCTGGAGCCGACTGCATCCCACAGCTGCTGGAGGAGTCATAGGGTCACCAACACCATCCAGGGGCCCCACAGAGGCTCAATTAGGGTCTGGGGATTAAGAGCCCGGGTTGCATTGGAAAGTCTTGCTCCTGCTCTGCCAAACAATGTCAGACTTTTCTAGCCATCTGACATATTGCATTGTCTTTCTGGAAGATCCAGCCCCCCAGGGAGACATTCAGCATGTATGGGTGTATGTGATCTGCAAGGATGGATTCATACTCAAATCCGATGAGAACACCTTGCACATGAATGAATGGCCCAGTGCACACCCAGAAAACCTTCCCCAGACCATAACTCTGTCACCACCAGCTTGTTTTCTTCCAGCAATGGTTGTAAGGTGTTTATTCTCTCATGTTTCTTACCTGACACGCCAATGTCCATCCGCTCCATGAAGCAGAAAATGCGACTCATCAGAAAAAACAACCATTTGCCAATCAGCAGAGGTTCAATTCCAATACTGACCGGAAAACTGAAGCTTTTGTTCATAGAGATGTGGTGACATCCATCTGCTCCGGGGCCCCATACAACAGTAGGGTTAGCAGAGTGCAGTGACATCTGTCTGCTCCAGGAACCATAAACAGTAGGGTTAGCAGAGGTGCAGTGACATCTGTTTGCTCCAGGCCCCATACACAGTAGGGTTAGTAGAGGTGCAGTGACATCGTCTGCTCTGTCCCCATACACAGTAGGGTTAGCAGAGGTGCAGTGACATCCGTCTGCTCTGGAGCCCCATATGCTGTATGGTTAGCAGAGGTGCAGTGACATCTATCTGCTTCAGAGCCCCAAACAAAGTAGGGTTAGCAGAGGTGCAGTGACATCCGTCTGCTCCCAGGCCCCATACACCAGTCGGGTCGCGAGGTGCAGTGACATCGTCTGCTCTGGGCCCCATACACAGTAGGGTTAGCAGAAGTACAGTGACATCCATCTGCTCGGGGCCCCAAACACAATGGGGTTATCAAAGGTGCGGTGACATCCGTCTGCTCTGGAGCCCCATATGCGCTATGGTTAGCAGAGGTGCAGTGACATCTATCTGCTTCAGAGCCCCAAACACAGTAGGATTAGCAGAGGTGCGGTGACATCTGTCTGGTCTGGAGCCCTATATGCTGTATGGTTAGCAGAGGTGCAGTGACATTGTCTGCTCCGGGCCCCAAACACAGGAGTGGTTAGCAGAGGTGCACGTGACATTCCGTCTGCTCCCAGGCCCCATATACAGTAGGGCTAGCAGAATTGCGGTAACATACTGTCTTTGCTCGGGCCCATACACAGTAGAGTTAGCAGATGTGCACAGTGACAGCTGTCTGCCCAGGGCCCATTCACACTGTAGGGGGTAGCATGAGGCGCGTTGACATCGTTTGTGCACTGGTGCGAGACGCCTGCGGTTCTCTTGTGTCCGTCTTCTCCGGGCCCCTACACATTTGGGTTGCGAGTGCTGGTGACATCCCATCTTCTCTGGGCCCGATACACAATGGGGTCTATCAAAGGTGTCGGTGAACATCGTTGACTTTGGGCCCATACGCTGTATGTTAGCAGAGGTGCAGTCTGCTGTGACATCCGTCTGCTTCCGGAGCCCAACAACACAGTAGGAGTTAGCAGATGGGCAGTGCATCGTCTCTCGGCGGCCCCATACAATGTAGGGTTAGCAGAGGTGCAGAGACATTCATCTGCTCCCGGGCCCTATACACAGTAGGTTATTAGCAGGAGGTGCAGTGGCATCCGTCTGCTGGGGCCCATTACACAGTTAATAGGTTAGCAGAGGTGCAGTGACATCCGTCAACCTCTTTAATAAAAACTGTGAGTTTTCCCGCCTAAAAAGAATGTTTAAAATGTTTCTATTTTTTTTAATTATTTTAACAGAAAAATTCTGTAAGATCTCTGAAGGAAACTGCATTGTCCCTCCACTAATGTTATAAACGTAGAAGAGATATCATGCAGCACTCTTCAGAGAGAAGATGAGGAACCTTCTCCTGATCCTAACAAGATGGTTACACACGAGTCAAGGCCCAAAAATGACGGGAAAAAGGGTTTCCACTGTGGTCAATGTGGTAAAGTGTTTTACAAAAACACTCAAGGTCTTCTTACTACACAGCGAAGAATTCACACCAGTGAGAGTAAGCCAAATTTTTGTTTAGAATTTTTCTAAACATGCTTCACCCATAAGTCAGTTGATAAAGAACATTGAGGGAAAAGTCACCACAGGAGAGAAGCCCATATTCATGTTCGAGAATGTGGGAAATTCTTTTACAAGGGAAAGCACATCCTTGTTATACTGAGAGAATTCACACAGCGCAGAGACAACCTTTCTCATGTTCAGAATGTGGGAAACGGTTTATAGAGAATAGAATCAAAACTTGTTTCCTTGAGAGAATTCTCGCAGGAGAGAGAAGCCTTTTTCATGTGCAGAATGTGGGAAATCTTTTACAGTTAAAGCAGATCTCGTTAGACACAAGAGAACTCACACAGAGAAGAAGCGTTTTTCATGTTCAGAATGTGGGAAATCTTTTGCAGAGAAATCAACTCTTGTTAGACATGAGAGAATTCACACAGGAGAGAAGCCTTTTTTATGTTCAGAATGTGGGAAATCTTTTACACAGCTCTCAAATCTCGTTATACATAAGAGAATTCACACAGGAGAGAAACCCTATTCATGTTCAGAATGTGGGAAATCTTTTACAAAAAAATCAAAACTTGTTACACATGAGATAATTCACACAGGAGGGAAAAGATCTTTTTCTATGTCAGAATGTGGAAAATCTTTTGAAGAGTAAATCAACGCTGTGTTAAACATGAGGAGAATTCACACAGGGGAAAAGCCTTTTTCATGTTCAGAATGTGGGCAATCTTTTATACAGGTCTCACATCTCGTTACACATGAGAGAATTCACACAGGAGAGAAACCTTTTTCATGTTCAGAATGTGGAAAAGCTTTTGCAGAGAAATCAACGCTTGTTAAACATGAGAGAATTCACACAGGGGAGAAACCTTTTTCATGTTTAGAATGTGGGCAATCTTTTACAAACAAATCTAATCTAATTGCACACAAGAGAAATCACACAGGGGAGAAGCCTTTCTCATGTTCAGAATGTGGGAAATCTTTTACAGAGAAATCAAACCTTGTTACACATCTGAGAATTCACACAGGGGAGAAGCTTTCTCCTTGTTCAGAATGTGGGAAATCTTTTACAGTTAAAGCACAGCTAGAGAGACACAGGAAAATACACACAGGGAAGAAATTATAAAGTTCTCTAAGAAAAGAGTCGTACAGAATGTGGAAAATGTTTATTATTAATCCCTTCCTAATGGAGCCACCGACATAGACACATAAGGGCTTTTATTTTACAGGAAAAGATGGACTTTCTAATAGTGTTATTTATATTACCATAGAATATACTGGGAAACCATTAAGAAATTCTATGTGGGGCAAAATGTGAAAACAAAGTACTTAGTTTTGTGTTCACTCTCCAGTATAAATGATGGGTTCTCTGTATTTTACAGGATGATATGATTTGGCAAAACCAAACATGTAGGGTTTCCGTTATGTTTTGGTACCGTGAAAAACTTTTTTGTACTAACACCTATGGATGTGAGTGAGGCGGCATTTTTTATACTTTCTATTGCTACAAGTTTGGATACATGGGACTTTTTTGATTAAATTTATTTAAATTTTTTGGGAATGTGAAATGACTAAAAATGCAAACTATGGCGATAGGATTTGTTTTTCATCTCCGGTGTTCAGCAAATGGGATAAATGATGTCATAATTAATAGATCAGGCTGTTACGGATGTGGCGATACCAAATATGTGTAACTTTTTATTTTTTTTTTAATTTGCAAAATGGTGAAAGGGGGGGATTGGAACTTTTAATGTTTTTATTTTTTTGACACTTATAAAGCTGAATGTAATACAATACATTAGGGGGGACAAAGATGTTTTTACTACTTCCTGCCTGGGAGAAGAAAATATGGCGGCGGTGGAAGCCTTCACAATGCAGGGGCCCCGATCAGAGTAAGTGACAGTGTGCATTACCGTTACCTATTGCTTTAGACGCTGCGGCCATCATTTTGTCTCTCATAGTTGAGGTTGACCTATGGTCAATTACAGGCCCTCTCTCATCTTTTTAAGGGGGGAGAACTTGCATGTTTGGGGGCTGACTAATTTTTTTTTTCCCCTTTTGGAAACAATGTACAGACAGAGTGATTAGGTCTGGGGGTTAGTGTAATTTAAAAAGAAAAAAGGGAAAATAATTCCCCAAATAGGGGATATTTGTATACCCCAAAAGGGACCAATGAAATTTTTAAAAGGATAATAAAATTTTTAAAAAATTTTTGTTAATTTTAAATATGGGGGGATAGAGTTGGGAGATTGAGTAATGGGAAAGTAGGGGGTTGGTAAAAAATTTTGGGGGGGGAAAAAGGGGTGGGAGAAAGAATAAGCAAATAAGGGGGTGTCATGTTTCTCCTAAATAGAAGTTCACAATGCTCGGTGGTTTCCTCAAATATCGTCGCAGAGGGGAGGATCCTCCAGGTTACTATGGACACCCCTCAGGGAGGTTAAGCATATACACTGTATTCCAAATTATTATGCAAATAATATTTTCTCTTATTTTCCAAAATTTTCCTAATTAAAATTTCAGTCTTGTAATTTTCCCCGTCATCAACTATTTGGATAATTGAAAGGTTTTTTTAACAAACGGGGGTATGATAACAGATATTTTTAAAAAAAAAAAAACCCCAAAATGTGTTCTAAAATTTATGCCAGCCAAATTTAACCTTTCCTTTTATAACGAACAAAAAAAAGGTCATTGTGAAATTTTTTTAAACATTAAGGTTATTACAAATGAAATCAAACATTTTCAAATCAAAAATTATTTAGGTGATGTTCATGTCACATAGGACCCCTTGTTCGAAAAAGAACTTCTGAACTCTCTCGACCATTGAATTTGTCAGGTTTTGGGGTGGTTTCTGCTTTAATTGTTTTTTATGAGGACAGAATACACCCCAAAACTGTTGTTAATGTGAACTGCCTCCCCCATCATGACACCCTTTGATGATGCACCAGAGGTTCTCAATGGGGTTGGTTCAGGGAGCTGGGGGGCCCCACCCAAAATTTGTCCCCTTTTAGCCCATAGCACTAGAGATGCAGAGTGTTTTTGCCACAGACGGTGCATATCAGATGAAAGGATCTTGCTGCGGGAAACCGGTTCTTCTTCTTGAAACCCTGCAGGAATGCGTTTGAGGGAAAATCCCCATACATTATGGATTCACTTTACACCTTCGGGGTCCAAAGGGGCCGACAATCTCTCACCTCATATTCCAGACCGAAACATTTCCCCCCTCCTCCTGGCGTGTAGCCGTGTTTGCATGGGGTCCATAAACCCGCCATCCTCCACTCCACCATCTGGACCACGAGCGTTTCACGGCCCACGTGAACAAAACAGTTTTTTAAGTATCTTTCATTATTGTTTTGGCCACTGGGGCCGTTTCTGCTTGTGTCAGTGGATAGAGGGGGGTCGACAGGAGGCTTACGCCAGCTGCAAACCCCGAAGGACCCGCACTTGTTGTTGGGGGACGTTGGAGGCACCAGCACTTTTAAAAACTTGTCTGCTCTATACAAGTTTTTGCAGCTGCTCTTTTAACATGATTTTAAATTTCCCCTTTGGAAAGAGTCCTCAATTTTTCCCTATACACGCAAAACTGGGGCTGTGAATCGCTACAACTTCTGATTGGCGATGGTCACGATGAAGTGTCTTGGCAAGTTGATTGTAGTCATGCCTTGACCTAAACACTCTAAAATTTTGTTGCTTCTCAGCAGCCGACACATCCTTTTTCTTTCCCATTTTGGCTGAAAATGTGGGCTGCTTAATAATGTGGACAGCCTTCTTAAGTAGTCTTGCCTTAAATTGGACACACCTGCCAAACTAATTAGCACAGGTGTCTGCAAATGCTTTCAGTGATATAAAGAGCCCTGACACACATCACCATCAATGAGTTTAACTGAAAAACAAAAAAATTCTTACCTTATCACTCCTAAACACTTTTTGCATAATAATTTGGAACATAGTGTATAATGTATATGCACCCACAACACAGGACATGGCTTTCGTCCAAACATTGGAAGCGGCTGTCCTTCAGGATAGGGAGCCACAAGTAATAGCAGCGGGGATTTCAATGGGGTCATGTGTAATAGAGAAGATAGAAAAAGGGCGGATCTTAGGAAGAGCCAGGTAGGGCGGAAGGGAGAAGATTCATTGTCACGGGTGATTCTAGATATGGGGTTGACGGACAGTTGGAGACATGGAAATCCGGAGAATTCCTGGTCAAGAATAGACTACTTCTTCTTGAAAGATACCACGATGGGTAAATGGGTAGATTCTAGTATTTTAGATATTGTAATTTCAGATCACGTCCCAATTACGCTCACACTCCAGGATACTTTCCCTAAGGGTACTGATATACTCTGGAGACTTCTGGAATTCTTCCTAAAGGAGGAGGGTTGTTATGAGCTGATGAAAAGCTGGTGGAAGAAGTTTTGCGAAACTAATGAGGGGGAAGATAATAGCTTATACAGCTCACATCAAAAAGTAAGTCAGGGAACAGTTCCAGACCATGACTTCGCTGCTGCAGGACAGTTACACTGCCTTTCTAGGCTCTTTGAAAGAGGAGGATAAACGCAGGTGGATACTGGCGAAGCAGGAGTTCGAGGAATGGCAGGAGAAATTGGACAAAATATACAGTGATCGACAAACAGTTACATTCTTTAAATTTGGTAACAAATCAGGGAAACTTTTAGCGAAAATGGCCAAAGGGAAAAGGAAAGCAACTATAATTCATGGGATCAAAGACCATAGGGGGACCAAACATACAGACCCAAAACAAATAAATACAGTGTTTAAGGAGTTTTATGAGGAGCTATATAGGGAGGGGCTCCCAGTATCAGGTCATGCCCAAACAAGTTTTCTAGATAAGTTGAAACTGCCGACATTGTTAGAGGAAGACTTAGGCTACCTTAATGCGCCCATAGAGTTGGAGGAGTTGATGGCGATTAAAGGCATTCCAAATAGTAAAGCGTAGGGCCCGGACGGCATTACGGAGGCTTTCACAAACTTTTAGGCCACGATATAGGAGAGGTGCTTATCCAGGTGTTTGAGGAGATCTTAGATAAAAAGAGGGTGATGTCTTCGTCCAACACAGCTTATATCAGGGTGTTACACAAGGAGGGGAAGGTCCCGGATTGTCCTAGCTCCTATCGGCCGATTTCATTAATCAATGTAGATATTAAAATATTTTCAAAATTACTGGCAGACTCGCGGCTGTGTTGCCCAAGTTAGTGGGTCACAACCAAAGTGGATTCATAAAAGGACGGTCGGGAGTGGTCAATATCAGAACGGTATTAGCAGTACTGGATAGTTTGGAGGGAAAGGAGGGCAACCAAAGATGCCCAGCGCTATTCGCCATGGACGCCGAAAAGGTGTTTGACAATGTGAAATGGTCTTGGCTGTATAAGGTCATGGCCAAAATGAACATATAAGGGAACTTTAGGGCTCTTACTGAAGCTATATATGACCAACCGATGGCAAGAGTAAACACTCCTGGTTTCCTATCAGATCCTATTCGGCTACAGAAAGGGACACGGCAAGGGTGCCCGCTTTCCCCATTACTATTTAATATTGCCCTAGACCCGGTCATTAGATACTTAATCTCTTCCGATATCTTTGAGGGAATAAAGGTGGGCAGAGAGGAGGTCAAGTTATGCTGCTTTGCGGATGACATGATGCTTTTCCTGAGTTCGCCAAGAGATCATCTGGGTAAGATAATTGCATTTTTGAATCAAGTGAGATCCCTTAGTGGGTATAAAATTAATATATCTAAAAGTCAGCTACTTTTTCTAGGAGATCACAGAGGAGGGTAAAGCTAAAAAGAGGAGATACAGGTAGTCTCTTCCTTCTTGACATATTTGGGGATAAGAATTGGAAGAAAGATCTCCTGCTTATATCAACTGAACTATAGGCCCCTAATAGACAAAATACTAGGAGAGTTGAAAAGGTGGAGTACATTACCATTATCATTATTTGGTAGGGCGCAGCTGATAAAAATGATAAGCTTTACTCGCTTATTGTATCCCTTGCAAAATTTGTCCATTCTTCTGAAACATACGGATGTAAACAGTTTACAATCAGCATTTGTGAAATTTTTGTGGAATTCCAAGAGGCCTAGGATTTCCTATAAAAAGCTTAGTTTGCCCAAGTTGGACGGGGGTTTGAACCTACCCAACATTAGAATATATAATTTAGCGGCTTTGGTGCGCCATGTGAGTGACTGGGTAAACGAGAGCAATAGTTTCTCTAACTTGCCCCTTGAATGGGAGCTGGCTAGCCCGGAGAACCTAGTTGCGTTCTTACATATGGCCGTTAGAGATCTTCCTCCGCATGTTCAACGGAGTGTGGTTCTCAGAGACACGATTGCCACATGGAAGCATGTCCGGAAGCTGTTCACTGTGCCTGTACACAGCGTCGGACTGGCCCACCAGCGGAGGGGAGAATTCTCCGGTATGCCCTGTGTCCGGCTCATGTAAGGATCCTGATATGGTAAAAGTGAAGTGGCGGCATGCAGTGTTTTGCCTCAGACGTCACTCACACAGTCAGCCAATGATCAGCCAGGCTGGTGACGTCTGATGCTTCTGTCCTGAAGATACTGCAGCAGGACAAGTGATTTAAGCAACGTTATCTGCTCTCCAGGAGGAAGGTTAAGCCAGGTCCCCTCTGCTCCACAATAGCTTCACTGTGTGCTGCTCCCTTCGTGACCCCCTCCTTCCTCTGTCCTCTCCCTCAGGACGATCTTCTGCAGCTCCTCACTGTGCTCTGCTTCACACTGTATGGAGGTCGGGACGAGGGGAGGGGGTGTCACTGGTGCTGGGCTGAGAGCTTGTAATGGAGTCTCAGTCTGCCATGTGTGTAACCTGCTGCCTAAAATGTTCACACAAGTCTGCATGAGAGATGCAGTATACTTAACAGAAGAAAGTGTAAAAAATGCATGTGTGTGATTTAAAATATGCATATATGCCTTTTTAAGGCAGTCACAAATGGATTGTATTCAGTCAATAGCATTCAGCTCAGTATGGAGAGTTAGTCCTCATCCACAACTCTCCATTTGTTCTGGGGATTTCTGGAGTAGGTGAACACCCCAACGGGTTTACTGGGATCTCCCATAGAAAGAAATGGAGAGTCGTGCACAAGCATGACAGTTGTCTAGTCTGAGCTGAGATTTTCGGGGGCCTGTTCCTGATATAGGTGAGGGTCTTAGAGGTGGGACTTGCATCTATCAGACTTTGATAGCATATTTTAGTGATATTTCATCAAAGTCTATCATGGGAACACCGCTTTAGTATTAGTCCATTAGTTTTACATCTTTTTATACAGTGTATTATATGAGTGATTAAAAAATTTACATGTTTAAAGGGGTTTTTTGCTACGATGTAATGTTGAGTGGGATCCTCCAAAATGGGTTTTTTAATCACTTTTCTAAATATATGTGTTTACAAAAATTCCCAGTCTGAGAGAGCTACAGCTTCCTTACATGCCCTTGGTTACTTCAAAGGTCTATTAGTTTACGGCCGGGACAAGAGCTGGAGGGCTTGCTTGCGCAGAGAGAGCTTCTTACCTGATGAGACTGAGCTGCAGAAGTTTTAAGGCCCCGGGGTGCAATATGTTTTCTTTTGTTTTACAGAATAAACTAGTTGTAGTGTGATTAGATACTTGCTTTATCTGATGACAGGGAACATGAAGAAGCTTTCAAGCTGCTGTGTAGAATAGGTGTTGTCTTTTGTATATAGAATCCACAAGTTATAGTTTGATATTTCAGTGAACATGTCACAGGATCCTTATGCAGCTTTGTGCTCTGGCTGTGGTGCGTCTCTCTCTCTTTCAGCCCCGTGATTTGTTTAGATTAGCTACTTAGGCAGATAAGGTTTCCTCCTGACAGTGCAGTCTATGAGGCTGTGTCTTGCTGTATTGAGAATCCACTCTTGTACTGTTTATTATTTCACTTAAGTTTTGAGACGCTCCCTTGGATTCCTCACTCCTCACTGGCCCCCACCCTCTCTCCCCTGCAGCTTCATGACTCAGCGTGATTTGTTGACATTCTGCCTGTGCTAAGGAGAGAGGTAAGAAAATTTTGTCTCGGCAAATCCCCTTTAAGTGCCGCACTGGAGCTAAACAATAGTGTAAAAAAGTTAAATGTACAACTAAAAATTCCCTTATTGCATTATCTGTCCTAAATGGTGAACAGCGTAAAAAAAAAGTGCCAAAAGGCTGATTTTTGGTTATCTTCTTTCCAAAAAGTGGAAAACGAAGCAATCAAAGAGTCGCATAAACCACAAAGTGGTAGCAGTGAAAACCTTTAGGGGATGTTCACATTGCATTTTTCAATCTGTTTTTCAATCTGAAACGATGTGTCAAATGTATCCAACACGCACACGAAGTGTGCTGCATGTTTGGATGCATTTTCTGTGGAGTAGGCTCACAACATATAGTTTTAAATAGGGCGTCTGCTGCATGAAACGGATCAACAATGGATATGTCAATTCCTTGAACAGATCCGAAAGACAAGGTAAAACATGCGTTGGTGATCAGACGTCTGAACGCCGATGCGTGTTTTACATTGCAGGCAATGGAAATCACATTGCACATTGTTAGATGTGTGTTTGGGTCTGAAACACGGATCCAAACACGCGTCTAAGAAACGCCGTGTGAACATAGCCTTATCGGTCCACAAAAAATAAGCCCTCATGCAGTTTGTTTGCTAAAAAAATTAGTTTTGAAACGAGGAGACCAAAAAATTAATTTATGTATAAAATTTGCTTTCTGTCTGCAGAAGTAAAACAAATTCTCCAAGAATGAGTTAATAATAATAATAATAATAATAATAATAATAATAATAATCAGTCAATTAGATTATTTGAACCTGAACATCTTGCCAAAAAATAAAACTTGTTCCACCACAAAAAATAACTCTAATAGGTCTACGCTGACGCCAAAAAAAAAAAAAAAAAAAATAAAAAAATATATAATATTTATATATATATATATTATTTTATATATATATTATATATAATATATAATATATTATTATATATATATAAATTATGGCTTGGGAATGTATGTGTGTATGTATGTGGAATGTTTATATGCATTTGTGCATCCTCTTCTACTTTGTATGTACACCTATTACTCCATGGCTGTGGCAGAGTCTAATAAACTGCCTGTTCGGCCCGGCTCACACGGCTTATTCAAGCCGTTATTGCGGGACGGATTTCGCCCGCAATTACAGCTGAGGGAAGGGGGGGGTTTCTGCCCACCGGCCCCATAGGGCTTCATTATCCACGTCGTGTATCCGCGGGTTTAATGAACATGTCACTTTCACCCCGCCCGGCCTATTCGCCGAGCGGGGAGGAGAGACGGAATCCACAGTTCTCTATGAGAACTGTGGATTACCGTACTGGCTGGGACGGATTCCAGCCGTATTGCAGCGCAGTACGGTGCACAATACGACTGAAATCCGTCCCTGCAATAAGCCGTGTGAACGGCCCTTTATAATACATAGCACTAAATAGTGCAGTGTATTATGTAAAGAATCAAATCAGAAATTACAGTGTTGATTTGGCATATGCAGCGTTTGTCCAATGGGTCAGTGGCACGTGTCTATATTAGTGACATGTTTGCTAGACTCCAATACTGAAGCACTACCTGCATCATCCACCTGTTGGCTCTGTATATAGGTTCCATAAATAATTATAAACTTATAAAGTGTGATGAATAAGTATACAATTTACTTATAACTTAATGACTGTGTATATAGAGTTGGTGTCATGTGGCAAGATGGTGGTGATGGGGTCCTTAACTGTTTTTGAAATTAACCATGCACATAGAGTTAATTTTGTACCGTAAACAGGCCTCCCTCACACACTATTTGGGTGCATTTACCAGCCGATGTTTGGTCTTTTTTTGGCACATAGGGGGGCATATTTTTGTCCATGGTTTGCGGATTCAAGCTGTCCTCCTTCGCACCCATATGTTCATGTTCTGCCCGAAAACCGGGCGGAAGAATGAACATGTTCTAAGTTTTTAGGAACGTCAGCCGCGTAAAAAAAAAAAAAACATCCAGCGGAAAATCCATGCAGTGGGGACTGCTGCACAGATTTTTGATTGAAGTGTATTGGGGAGCGTTGTTTGTCAGTTTTCAGACAGTTTGTAAAACCGCAAACCGTCTGAAAAACCAACAAATAACCTGTGCCGTGTCCAAGCCCTTTGAATATGATATGTATATGTGGCAGATTTGTTGCAGGAATTTTTGCAACTGTTTTATTCAACTAAATGGACTGTACAGGAATCCATATATCTGCTGCAGAAACGGCACCATTCAAAATGATAAAAATTAAGTTTAGTTGCAATGACTTCTGTAAAGTTTCAAACACGATATAAAAAGTGAAAAGATAAGAAAACGCTCACCAGAGGAACTCCATCATTGGCGATCTGCACCCTCCTCGTAGTACGCAGTGTCACGGAATGAACAGCCGGCTGTAGCTGCTCCAAACGGGAAACCAATGACCCTTAATCAATGAAGTTTATCCAGCACTTGCTTTTGGGAGGAATCCCAGCCGTAGTTTGGAAAGAACGCACATTTATTGAAAAAAACGTGTATAAAAAACACACTCTATAAAAACAATTGCATATTGGTCAACGCGTTTCAGGCCTATCAGGAGGTGATAGAAAAAAATGCCTCAATAATAGAGAAGCGTTTTGGATATTAAATTTAGATACCAGATATCCGAAAGGTCTAAATTTTAGGTCCGATCTTCTATATATATATTGAATATTTCATGTTCATTGAAATTATTATATTCTGGTTATTCAATATTGATATGTAAACTTATATTCAGATTTCTATGTTGACTTAGGGATAACAAACAGTTAATGTTGTGCACTTTCATATATAGGGTTAATTATCAGGTTTTTTGCTTGATTGTCAGAGGGTAAATGTATAAAAGAAAGTTTAGGTAAATGCATTCAGTATGTCATGATTAAGGGCCGAAGTCTACAGGCCTGAAACGCGTTGACCAATATGCAATTGTTTTTATAGAGTGTGTTTTTTATACACGTTTTTTTCAATAAATGTGCGTTCTTTTCCAAACTACGGCTGGATTCCTCCTAACGCAAGTGCTGGATAAAGTTTCAAACACACAGCATTGGACAAAAGCTGTCGGAAAGCCAACGGCTTTTTTCTCCGATGCATGACCCCGCATCTTGCGAAAACAGTGACAAAAACCGGTTGCTTTTCATATTTTTGGGCGCAAAACGCCACGGATTTAGCAACATGTTCCTAAATCTGCCGGTGCCAGAAAACAAGCTGAAAAAAAAACGACCTATGTAGACTACAGGTTGTTTTTTCTATTAAAGTCTATGGGCTTGATAAACAGTCAGATTTTCAGTGGTTGAAAAATACTAAAACCGTCAAAAATCCGACCGTTTTTCATGTGTTGTGTGGACTTAGCCTAACAGATCCACCACATGTGACTATATCCTTTGACAGGCCGATATCAATGCAAGTTGCTGATTTTGCAGAAATCCTTGCTCTTTTATTTATTTTAGTTGTCTTATAGACTTTGGAAACCTAAGTCCATTTTAATACATAATAAACAGAGGCCATGTATTATTTTTGTATTTAGCTGAAGAGTGGGCCCCAAAAATGACTTTCTCTGCTGGGCCCAAGATACTCCAGTCCGACACTGCCTGTACATCTCTCAAAATATGCTCCTATCTGGGAATTGCCCACGTTTCCGGCAGGGAGGGAAAATAAGTTTTTTGAGGAATGGATAAGTAAGAATAAACATCTACATAGAACCTAATTAATGAGAAGGAAATGAGGTTCTGGACTGTTGCAAGAAAATGAAAGATAAGTAACATTTACAGAGGGACAAGTCTTCCATTTCTGCAAGTGATTGGCCTTTTGTTAAGTCCTAAGATTAAAAATGATAGCAGCAGCAAGAGCGCCATGGCATATTTGATAATCTGGTGAGGGGACCAGGATCGGGTGGTTCCTACCATGATATACAAGAGATATGGATAAAGTGCTCACAACCCAACTAAAAGTCCTGCTTTTCGTTCGGATGGGAAAGGGGAGTTTTGAGAGACCCCCGAATCCAGCCAAAAAAATCAGAGCAGGGTGGGGGAAAATTAAGCCTCTATTTATAAACGAAAACTGAGGAAAGTTCTTCCGCTTGGCTCCAAAGCCACTTAATTATTTGATCTTCCGTTTGATCACAGGGAAAATGTCCCATATGTAGAGCTACAGAAGTGGCTGATCGGTTACATGCGTATATGGCATTGCTGAAGCTGAAGAAATATTGGGATGAAATTCTTTTGCTGCTTAAAGAGTGGTGGAATGTGAGGTGCAGAGTGATCCTATAGAGTGCTGTATCCCATTATAAGAACAACAGGAACCACATACAGGAGAGAACTCTGCCTTAATAAATCCACAATGGGGTACACGTCGTTATTGCTGTTGCTAAGAAGTGTATCCTAAGACATTGGTTGAAGAGAAGTGTCCAGACAAAGGATGAAGCTATCCTTTTGATAAAGATTGCAACTATAGATAGAATGATGCGGAAACAATAAGAGCTCTAATGGAACTGAAATTTCTATAAAAAAATGGAAGAGTTTTATTCCATAAAAAACTTTTTCGGATGAAGAGGTAGTGGCGCTGTTGGATCACTTTCGCACTTCTGATTACTACCTCGGGGGGACAATTGACTGGTTCCTTGGGCAGACTAGTGGTAGGGGATGATACGTGACAAGGGAACGTCTGGGTTGAATAAGCTATGGAAGAAAGGTTACAGGGAGGAATTCTTGCACTGGGTAGGTGGTCTTATCAATAGTATAATCTTTGAAGACGAAAGAGTGGTTTCACAGTAAAATTTTTGGTGACAGAATTTTCCATTTCCGGAGATAATGGTGGGAGGTAGGGGAGGGACTTTATAGGGATTGTTTAAGACTGGCTCGGTTTATTTTTTATTGTTTTTATTATTATTAAATGGAGAAGTGTAAATGTCAATGGATCATATAATTGTGACATATTGAAGTGTTATTTGGATAATGCAATGGAATGGTTTGTAAAGGATGACATCTTTCTTCTCAATAAAAATCATTGTTTAAAAAAAAAAGCAAAGGTTGGCTGTAATTTCTCCTGGAAAATCAACACTATTCATATACAATTGCTAAGAAACATATTATTATTATCTTTAAATCTCTTGTGGGCAAGAAAACAACTTTAATTAATGATTGGTCAACATGGTACGGTTGAAAAAAGATATATGTCCATCAAGTTCAACCAGGGGTGGGAAAATGTGGGTAAAAGGGGGATGATAAGGAGTTTAAGCCTAGTTTCCCCTACTGACGAATGCCCTGAAACCCACAAGTCAAGAACCAATCTGCTCCAAGGATGGTCGTAGCCATCAACTGATCTAGAATTTTATGCGCTACATCAGTAGTTTTTTTAGTTTTCAGTTAGTTATTTAAGCCCTTTCTTGAAACTCACAACTATTTCCTGCAGTTCCAGCTCCGTCATGCTATCCCAAATTTACAGTTTTCATAGTGAAGAAGGCTTTTCTACTCTGGAGATTGAATCCTTTTTTTCTGCAGATAAAGGGAATGTCCCCTTGTCTTTTGAGGAAATAGTTTTCCCCATACTTTTTTTAGGGACCATTTATGTACTTCTGTAATCGCAGCCTCAAGAACTGCTGCCTATAGCATAGCGGCCCGAATTGGGTATCTTACGAGCCAGAAGCTTGGAGTAAATGACACACAAATCATGAATGAATTGTGAATCAGAAACTGGTTTATTAACATACATATGTAGGAATATATAGCCAAATTTGCGTCACACTGTCTGGAATCAATTATCTCCTCCCCAACTCTTGAGAACTATCTGGCTTAAAATTACAAATACACTGGCATAAAATTATTTCTAATATCCTGACAATTCTAAGAATTGTTTTCCACGAGATATCTCCTTGGTTATCGGCAATAAAAAGAATATACTCCCTAACTCCTCCCAATTTATAACCAACAGTCACATTAAAAGAACTAATATCTTGGCACAGAGTTATACTGGAAAAACAATGCATATGCTTAATATCCTGTTCCCGAAATTGCTCATCATAATCTTACCTGGAAAACATAACTTCTTTGACAAGCATAACACTAATTACTCATAGAATGCTTTAAGGATTGTGTCGCAATTTTCTTTTTTTTTTGCAGTAATGTGTGTGTTTTCTATCATCTTTTTATTCTCAGTTGCTGTAATTTTCATTGTGAGCCTTTAAAGAGAGTTATACAGATTCCTGTGTGTAAGAGCCCTGCCCCCCTTCAGAGACAGCTTGCATGACACACAGGAAGCTGCCATAAAGTAAACACTGTAGATAAGAGACTTGAGAGGATTGCCATCTGGTTAACTTACAGTGAAATCCGCTTCCCATCCCCTCCCTGCTGTGAGCTCAGCACTGCTTCTATTGATCTGCAGGGAGACAGGAAACCATGATTGTGGGGGAGCCCAGATGAGCAGCTACTGATGTCTGCTCACAAGGTAGCCAGAGAAGCAGCAGACATGTGTCCGACGGTTCCTTGTTCCTAATAAAGTGATAGTACTTCATGTCGCTAACGATTTTAACATATACAAGATTTTTCTGCTAATTTTAGGTCTCTCGCTTCTGATGTTAAAAATGCTTTTTTTAAACAGATTTTGCCGCAAGAATCTAATTTTTTTTTCAATTCAAAAGGTTTATGAGTTTTTTCAATAAGACATTTTAAACATGACAATGGAGTAAAATAGACATCATAAAGACAAACGTAATATCAACAGTTGCATAACATAAGGTTTCACCAAACTATGGTACAACAGCATGTAATGACAAGAAATTAGAGGAAGTGGTCCGTACTAGTAGGGACCCTAAGGTAACTGTGAACCCGACAAACTGGGAGTGTTAATGTTGATGCTGCGTTTCGTGCCGTTTCAAAGTAAGAGAACCCAGTTTTCAAAGCTCAGGGGGGGGGGGGGGAGAAGAAGAAGAAGAGGAAGAAAGTGCTAAAAAAAAAAAAGGATGATGGGGGGGGAAGGGGGGAAGGGGGGGGGGGGTGGTGGGGGGGTCACATACCAGACAGCTTCTGGTCGCGAGAGTTCGTTTTCTAAGACGTATGTAATGGGTGTGGGGGGGTCACATACAACAGCTCTGGTCATCTCTACTCTCTTGCTCCCAACCATCCCCTCCAATCCCCTCCAACCCCGGACGCCTACCCCACCCCGATTGGGCCCCAAAAATCCGCCTGGTGACGGTGATATAAACGTGAGGCGAAAAGGACCTTATAAAATCAAATATTTAAAAGGCCCCAAACACTGAGGACGAAAAGAATATGTTTCCAAGAGCCCATGTCCATAAGGCGGTGGTTGTCAACCCTCTGACCTGGATACCAGGCTCATCCATGCGAATTGAGAGCCACATCCTCCACCCAACCCTCAAGAGACGGGCGCGGGGCGACGTCGTTTTTCCTCCCCATTTGCGCAGAATGACCGTCTTTGTTAACTTCTGCTGCCTGCAACAATGTCTAATGAGCAGGATTTATTTTTGTATGACAGTCGAGGGAGATGGAACATGAACAGAGGTAGACTAGGGAGTCGGGAACAATACCCCGAATACCCCAGGAACCAGTTCTCAGAGATCTGTAAGCACTGCCAGCCAAAAGGGGTACTGATGATGGCGCGCAACCACCTATACCCAAAACCCCAAACCCAAACTACGACCAAACGTGACAAATGTACCATGGTACCCGCCCCCTCCGAGCCACAACGCCAGCAGGTGTCGTGAGTGCCGGACCACCATTTATTGTAACAAAAATATGGCACACACACCACTCGAGACAGCACTTTTTGAAAACTGGGTTTCTTGGCTTTAACAGCCAATGACCGGCTTAAGAGTAAGATTAAAAAAAAGAAAACACACCTTACCATTGGTTATTCCTGTGTAAGAAAATTCCTGATTCAGTTAGCGATTCCTTCTCTCCCAAGAACTCCTGTCTTCGCTGTGCAATAAAAACGACGGCAGGAAATCACATTACTTGGTGGGACTTTAAAAGCCAGCAGGTAGAAGTTTGAAATTAAGTGTCCGCGGGAGGATTGTGCAAACGCAACTATCCGCTTCGAAGGGGTCATCTTGCCAGAGTGTGTGGATGATGGAATTTGGATGAAAATAAATGCACAGTTTGATATATTCATAAAAAATCCTCTTCGCTATCTGCGATGGTGTCCAGCCACGATGTCAAAAGGCTAGAATGTACTCTGGTCGTGAGAGCAAGGAAGGCCAAGAGAGGATGAGTTTTAGCGAGTAAACCCAAGAAAGAGGTCGAGGACCGCCCTGAGGGAAGAGCGGCAGAAGTTACGGAGTTGGTGCGTGAGAGGGCCATAGAGGTCCAAGAGAGACTCGCTGAGGTTTAATTTTGCGAATAAATAGCTAAAGTTAAAGGGTGGTGACTATGAATGTACCCGAGCGTGAAAAGGTTAAGTCCAGTAGCCTATGGGAAGAGTCAAAGACATAGTACACCAGGACCGTGCAATATGGACCCACAATTTATAATTTTTGAGTCATGGACCAACAACTATGTACCTTTGAAAAGCCGAAGCAAAGATAAAACGCCCTGCAATCAGTGAAGACCTACCCCACCGCTTGACATTAGTTCTGTAAATAATGCCCTGCATATTCTTGGAGACGTCCCTGCTGCCAGCTACAATCAGAAAAACAGCGTTGGAGCTTAAGCCGCAACAAAGCAGGACTGCAATGGGAATAGTTTGTAGTAAAAAGAAATTTCGGGAGGAGGTCCATGTTTATGACATTCATCGCCGAACAGGGAAAACGTTTTGATTTCCAATCTGTAGATTTGGTTAAATTGGAAAGTAGGGGAGCTGAAATTGAGGTCGAAAAATTGATTAAGATTGGACGGGATTTTCGTCCTAAGTAGGAGAAAAAGCATAGGGGGCCAGGAGAAAGGGAACGCAGATTTCAGGAGGAGGATTAGGCAATCCAGAAATGTTAAAGGCTTCAACTTGGAGAAATTGATTTTAAAGTTTAGACCGTACTGAACGCCGTCAATTCGGACATTATAGAAGCAATATACCTGGGATTGGTGACATAGATGAAAGTCATCCGTGAAAGCAGAGCATTTAAATTCCCCGGTCTCCAATATTGACCACAAAACCCAATGTCCATATTGATGCGAATCAGTTGAAGAGGATGTTCCATTATCAATATATATAAGGATTGGGGATAGGGGGCACCCCTGTCTGGTTTCCGTATGTTATGGAGAAGTGGTCCGAGAGAACTCCATTGATCTTAATCTGGGCTGTGAAGTGTTTGTATAGAGCGTAAAATCTTGAGAGTGAAGATAGGGCGTAGCCTAGGAGTGAGACAGAAATTGGCTTAGTGAAACCAGGATAATCTAACAAATGCCTTTTCGATTCGGCGTCCAATGATGAGAATCAAATGAGAGGGATATGATGGACTGAACTTGATGGAATTAAGTCTAAAGTCTTATGGGATCGTCTCGTATCCGTCCCTCCCCGGCACGAACCCCCACCTAACCAGGATGGATCAAATATGAGAAGGAAGAGGCATTTAGCCGTTTTGCTAGGAGCTTAGCATAGTATCTTAAGATCCACATTAAGCAGTGATATAAGGCCTTATAGCTGCCACAATTAGGACTTTTCCTGGATTAGATGACGGTTATATGTGCCCGATAGAGTCTGGAGGGAAAATGTGAGGTAGAGGAGATGTCATTTAAAGACTGTCCTAACAAAGGTTGATAAATGAGGGCAAGAATATGGAAAATTTTGCCGAAAAACAAATAAACCATCTGGTCCCGGGCTCTTGCCTCCAGAAACACTCGTATCACAGAAGCCATTTTCCTCCGGGGAGAGAAGGTAATTCCGAGACTTTTCGGATTACCCGTTGGGAGGGAGGGGTGAAGGAGAGGTTAGTATTTGAGGTAGAAGGGTCCCCGCGGACATGGTATAAAACATCGGTATAAAAAAAAAATTTAAAACAAGAAAGACCGAAAGGTCCCCCCGCAAAGCCCTGGCGTTGGTGTGAAGCCAGATCTCCAGCAGGTGGTTTTTTAAATGCAGGTAATAAAAGAAAAATAAAGAAAATGAAAGGGGTGGGGGAAGAAAGAAAATATAATTCCCCCCCGCCCTCCCCCTCTCCCCCCCCCCCCCCCCCTCCTCCCCCCCCACTCCCCCTCCCGGAGTAAACCCTATCCAGAAGGCCGGCCACACACTTGTTGCCCATAGTGTCCTTCAAAGAAAAAATTGAGCCTTACGACAATGTAATCGTCCCCAGAAAGTGTTTTCTCAAGAAGCGCCGCTTTGCTCTGTACCTGGCGGCCTGCCAACTCCTTCAAAGCACTGGGAACAGGTATAGTGGCCAGTTATTATTGAGTGATTCCAATGGAGATATCTTTTGTAAGGCCATAAAAAGGGAGTTGGGCACTCTCCGTTTAAGTCTACTGCCCTGTTTATGATGAGGATGCCCCATAGAGACGCATTTTGAGTGCTTCCCATTTAAGATAGGCCGTGCTGTCTGAGCAATGGTCATGCAAGCGAAAGAGTGCTCAGACCGCTTTATTAGACCGGCCACACAAGCCACATCAGACAGCAAGGTCCCCTCGTTCAGCCTCCATGTTCAGTTCTGTTTATCAATAGATGGAATAATGAAATAGCTGAAAACGGGGGCATGAATCCGATAATGAGATAAGTTTCCAATGGACGGTCGAATGAAACAGGCCGAGAGCCCTATGCTGGACTAATATAAGTCTATGCGCTTGTAATAAAAATAAAAATAAAGTGTTATGCGTTTAAGGGATGGGTTGGGGATATAGGAAAAGGAATTTATTATTTTTTTTGTGGAACAAAAAAAAAAGTATTAAAAACTATAGTCCCCCCCCCCTTTTAAATTTAAAAAAAAAAAAAAATTTGGGTGTTTGGGGTTTGTAACCCCCAACCATCGCAAAGCTAGTTGAAAAAGGTATTTTTTAACTTTTGATGGCTGAGTATGGTGTGTGGCTCTCTGTGGAATTATCCAATGTCGGGTCCAGATGAGGTTTAGGTCCTCAGCCAGTAGTACGTACCTTTCCAAAGTAGGAGATCTTGTCTAGGAAAGTTATGAGATAGACCTGACCCTTGGTTTGGGGTTTGATAACGTTAACGATGGTAAAAATCTGACCATTAATGGAAACAATAGAAAATAAAATATCTGGCTTCTGCATCACTGATGCAGTCTAGACATGTGTGGAAGGGATTTAAGTATGCATAACGCTTACTCCTCTGGTTTTCGAATGGGGGCAGGGCAAAGTGCCAGTGAGTGTAGAAATCTAATCCGAATCAGGGAGCATGACCTGATTTAAAGTGGGTCTCGTGAAACCATATAATATGTGTCATCTGACGGTGAAAATACCGAAGAATCTGTGACCTCTTCATAGGTGTATTAAGTCCTGTCGTATTAAAAGAGGCTATCTTAATGTCCCCCCATGATGAGAGCTTAAGGCGGGTAAGGCCACCGGGAGGGGAGAGCAGCGCCAGAGAGGAGGGAGGAGGCCAGAGACATACACAATGGTGAGAGAAGGGAAAGCAAAGTAACAAACTGTGCAACAACAAAACAAAACAGCAAAAAAAAGCGGTGGGGGGGGTGGGAGGGGAGTACAACTCTCTAAAAGTAAAAGGCTTGCGACTTCAGGGAGGCCACTGGTCCAAGGGCAAGCCCAAGGGGGATCCCCTACCAATTGGGGGTGCAAGGAGCAACGCGATCGCGATAGACGCTCCAAGTAGATATCGAATGTTAAACATTTAAAACTACAAATAACACATAAACTATTTCCCTCAGATTACGAGCAGATATTCAATGTTCGTGAATTAAGAAAGAATGAGAAGGTGCAAGGGGAAATGAAATAGACATGGTAAAGGGCAAAGATATCGCATATCCCTAGAAACATGGATTCAAGTAAGGTACTGAAAAAAGACTCATATCGTCCAGGTGGTCCTAGGCGCATGCCGGGGAGGAACCTCGAGAAGAAGGACCTCGGGGTTTTTGACCTCGAGGATTTAGACTGTCTCGGGGGTAAGCCTCTTCTGGATCGTAGATCTCCTGAGTGTTAAGTCCCCTTGGCCCCTTGGCGGAAGGGGAAGAGAAATGGATAGCCATCTTGTAGAGCTGAGTTTGAGATTTGGAGGGCTTGTAAAAGGAGGGGGAACAAACCGCTGGGGAACGTATAGAGAAATTTTGTTCTCCAATATGAGTGATAGGCAAATTGGGTATAAGCCCCACCTATATTACCACTCCTATCAAGATGGACAGGACTAGGCTTCAGCATGGCCCGGATGTGCCAGAGTTTGGCGTGAAAGGGGTCCGCTGGATCAGGAGATGGGATTTCCTTTTATATAGGATAGTTGTGGCCTCTTCTGGATTGTTGCAGAATCTCCTCTCTTCCTTGAGGCCATAGTAGTGGATTCGGGCAGACAATGTCTCTTTGACGAGCGAATCTTTACTCGGCGGTCGAAGAGCTTCTGTGGGCCCTGTCAATCTCAATATAGGTGGACAGAGCCATTCAGCAAGTCCGTTGAAGATGCTCGTTATGGGTAGACAAGAGATCGACTTGTGGACCGACTCTGGTAAGGCCTCTGACCTCTTAGGTTGTTCCTTCTACTCCAGTTCTCGACGTCGTCCAGATGTGTTGACAGGTAAAGAGCTGCTCAGAATGTTATGAACGATTGCCTTGGAAAGAAGTTCATTGATGTGGCAGTGGAGTCTTGTTTTCAGGGGAGAGGTATACACTTTAATATATGAGATTAGAGATACAGTTCAAACCTAAACACAGCAAATTCTTGTCTGCATTCTGCCAGTAATTGGCCGACTAAGTGATATGTCAGATTTGGTCATCACAGACTGTGTCCCAGAAACTTTAGTATCTGCAACTGTGACCAGGTCTGGTGTCATCCTCTAGATGTCTGGGAAGGCTAATATTGACGAGAAGAGAGACCGTCAGCTGGGCAGTCCCCCTGGCTGGCTCGGGGTAGTAAAATGGGAACAGGCGTCATGGCCCCAGGATGGTTTCCGGAGTTAGGAATCCAGTGTGCCTGCATGTATTTGGCTGGGACCTTAGGGGCACGTGGTTTGTGTGGAGACAAGGCTTCGCCGCCGGATATCCAACATGAGAAGCTGGTTAGATGGTAGTTGTGGTCCAAGGGAGTTCGTGTCCCCCCCAGACGATCCCGTGGACCATCTGGATGAGAGACCTGTGCAGGTGCCTCTTGAGACTCCGTGGGGAACAGGGAAGGAATAGGAGGGCCGTTGGGGTACCTTGATGCCGCAGTCAGGGTTGTTGCAGGGATTGACTGAAGGTGGGTAGGAAGGCCCCCTGTGGAAGAAAGATGGTAGTGACTCTTGGGTAGTCCCCGGGTGCCCATAGGAGGATAGCTCCATCCCATAGGAGACTGGTTGGCTGAGATAGCCAGGGAGATCCACATGTGAAACCGAGGTGGCTGTCATGGTCCAACTGACGCCTGACATAGGAAACTACACTTATGTCCTATTTAAACCCCCCGTGCACCAAAGGACTGTATAGGACAAGGGTTCCAGGTGGTGAGAAGGTTTGTATCTGGAAGGGTTATAGGGCCATCACACTGGTGTTTATTGCAGGACTCCAGATTGAGCAAAGTCTTTGTGCAGCATAGGATGGAGAAGCATCAGGCTTCGGAGAGTCTCGCGGACATTCCCCCTGTGCATAGGCCCAATGTGAATTGCCTGGCGGCAGCGGACTCTCGACACCTCCCCCGATCCCCTCTTGGGCATGTAATGGCGGCTGGCCACGTGCTATGGAGCAACGACAGCGGGCGTATGACTCACCGGGTTTGCGCCTGACCTGGTCGCTTGGCTGAGGATCGGAAAGACCCTGGAGCTTGTGTGGCTGTGTCGGCGGCTCCGTCAGGCGGAAGGAAGCAGGTGAGAGTGAATTAGCCAGGCTGCCAGACCTCGTGGCCGCAGGCCTGACGGTATCTGCTCGGAGCGGAGCTGTCGGGTCTGTTGTCGCGATCAATGTCCGGCAGAGCTGAGAAATGGTGGAATTGTGTGTCCGGGGTGCTCAGTCGAAAGAACCCATACCTTGTCGGACATCCTCGTGCGCTGCTGTTGGTGTGAGAAAGCTGACGCACTGGTATTAGGCGCAGGCGGCCATTTTGCGCCCTCGTGGATCCTCCGTCGCTTTCTCATCCATTAATGCTGCATATCTGCCGAAGTAGGAGTCGGTTTCGCTTTGAGAGGGTGTAGAACGGGCGGGGGCTCGGGGACCCGCTTTTTTGTTAGCTTTTCCCATGTGTGGGTGAAGTTTAGCCGGTGCTTGGGTGCTGAACTAGAAGACGGAGCTCAGGGAAACACGACTTTACTCCGACTCAGCCGATGCCAGCCACGCCACCCTCAAGAATCTAATTTTTCTTTAACGATTTTGCGACTAAAATCCTTTTATTTACAGATTTTACACTAATAAAATTCTCAATCGCTTCCTGACAAAAAAAATTCATTTTTTTACGGATTTTTGTGCCAAATAAAGTTCTCTCGCTTCTGATTGCTGTAAAATTCGTTTCTTTCACAGATTTTGCCACTAAAGTCCTTTTATTACCTGCTGCTAAAATCCATTTCTCTCACGGGATTTTGCCGCAAAAATCCGTTTGTTTACGGATTTTGACGCTAAAATCCATTTATTTTGCCAGATTTTGACCTACACAATCCTTTCTTTGCAGATTTTGACACTAAAATCCATTTGCTACGGATTTTGACGCTAAAATCCGTTTCTTTGCAGATTTTGATGCTGAAATCCATTTGCTATGGTTTTTTTGACGCAAAAATCCGTTTGCTACTGATTTTGACACTAAAATCCGTTTCTTTGCGAATTGTGACACTAAAATCCGTTTCTTCAGGGATTGTGACGCTAAAATCCTTCTTTGCGGATTGTGAGGCTAAAATCCATTTCGCTGTGGATTTTGACGCCAAAATTCGTTATGCTGCGGATTTTGACGCTAAGATTCATTTCTGTCGGACCCAAACACGTATGTAACAAATAGCAGTGTGATTTACATTGCTTTTAATATGAAACAAGTATCCGGGCGTTCAGTACGAGTGGATCTCTGAAGCGTCTCACGCGTCTTTTGGATCCGTTTCCATGAATTGTACGTCAATTCCTTGATCCGAAAGACGCAGCAGAGCCCATATAATAAACATATGGAGCGTCCAGCTGCATCCAACACAATCCGAAATCCAAACACAGCACTGCAATGTGTATACGATTTTGAATCTGGTTTAGGATCCGATTCTGATGCGAGAAGCGTTTTTATGGATCCGATATTCTGATCCAACACGGACCATAATGCAATAATTCGCTGTACCTCCCCTTTTGTAGGCGAGTCACCACCCAATGATTTATGCAGACATTAAAAACCAGACTTGAAGACGAGCAAAAAACGCGCCATAAAACGTCCGTTTATTCAGCAGCTTCTGACATCAGGGGACAAAAACTCAGTTTTCTGAAGTTTTTTAGGATTTGGTTTTCAGGTGTTTTTTGTCCCACCTGCAGAGTTAACACAGCCTGAATGTTCATATGTGGAACTAAACGAATATTAGTTCTTTAGATATGTAGACTTTTGGCCACCTGAGGAACCTGGAGCAGGATGCAGACATATAGGCCTTCGTTCACACGCATTTATTACAGAACTTATTTACATCGGATTGCCCGATCGAAAATACGTTCTGAAATCCAGTTGAAAATCAGTTGCAAATAAGTGCCACTAAGTGTGGCACGTATTTGTAACTGATATCCTTTCCCGACGGATTCACCAACTTCCAATCATGTTGATGTGAATCCCGTCCCGAAAAGTAATTGACACTGCACATTGGTTTTTCCGTCCGATGCCGTCGACAATACTCGGTGGCAATCCGAGCACGGAAATTACTGCACGAGTGAACGACGAGCCGTATTTTCACTTAAATCAATAGGGAAAATAGGCTGTTACTTATTTCTACAAGATTTCCGACGATTGACGATCGTCCAAACCGTCGACAATCCTGTCGGTCGAAATAAGCCGTGTGAACGAGGCCATACAGGTGAGCGTTCCCTTCCCGCATATCATAGTGAAATAGACTAAGGTTTTGAGCCACAAAACGGGCGTCTTTGGATCCGTGTTGAGTCTGAAAAGTGCATCCAAAAATGCAGCGTCTTTCAGATGCAAAACGTAGCTGAGAGTTTGGATGCATTTTGGCTGCAGCAGGATGCACCTCAAATTATTACATAGGCTCCTCTGCGTCTTTTGGACCAAGATTGTTATGTCACCTTTCATGGTCACGGATCTGAAGACGCAGTGAGACGCATCAGAGATCACCGTCTGAACGCCGAAGTGTGTGTTACTAAATAAACTTCATGTATAATCACAACAGCTGTTTATTAGATAAAGTGCTTCGGGTCCGATGGGACTGACAGACACATATCCAAAAGCGTATGTAACACGAGTCAAAGGACGCCGAGTGAATCATTCCCCTAAATTAATCACAATCTCATATCTGGTTCATCTTCCTTTTTCAGCTCTGGAATACAAAGCAGCTCTGTATGGTGTCCTCAGTACACCAGCAAAATGGAGAGTAACAATCCCCATCCCCCTCCTTATGCACACAGGGAAGGTGGAGGCATGTGAGGTCGACACGCACCAACCAGCCCACAATTATAACAGCAAGGATCGTAATTCTTGCACTTTTGTACATGAGAAAAATTCTTTTTTCTTCTTGGATTGTGCTGCCCTCTGGTGGCCTAGAGTGTAAATATTGAAAATTATTATGCATTTTTTAATATTTACCATAAAAAACAAATTGAATAAATTAAATAAAATATACTAAAAATTTAGACAAAAAAGAACATACAATATTTCATCAATAAAAAAAAAAAAATTTGATGACAGATTCCCTTTAAGGGAACCAACTGCACCCTAAGGCGACCATTTTATTTCCTGGACTGGGCCTGTACTACAGTTCAATAGTGTGGGGGACTTGCCATCGGGGAGACTTTGGCTACAGCCCAGAGGAAAGCTATATTATTTCTCTATCTGAGCCCTCATTGGCAAATATTATGTCGCTTAGAGGTCAGCAAAAAAGGGGGTCTCCCCCACCCCCTGCAAATCATTCTACTGGGATACTAATGGTAGCATGGACCCACCTGGAGACATGCAACAGATATATCTGTATAACTAGGACCACACCATACCCTTACACAATCACAGCATGTCTCCGGAATCCAGATTGGATCCCATCCTATTACTCTCCCAATCCGGCAATGCTCCTTAAAGAATCTACCAACTAAAGCGAGATCTCAAGGAGCTAAACCTGCAGAATAAAAGAAGCCTTTAGACAGAATAGCATCGGGTCATTGGCTCTAGAAACACATTGGCGGAGAGTGGGACCCTGTTGAATCTGCTCAGGCTAACAATAATACCCGCAATATGTCCACTTCTCAGCAATCATTGTCTCCAACCAGAATACGCTCCTGCGACACTAAGTCGAAACTCGCTGTATGATTGTGGACAATAATGCCTTCGAAACAATAGAGCGGTCAGGGGAGTTCCAGAGTGGCCTGAACGGAGGATTTGTTTTCCAACCCATGTTGACATCTTCTCGGGACATTCTGGGTGATGCGGGCCATAGCACTGTTAAAATGGACAGAGCTCATAGAGCCCTCAGGCCTAAAGGTACAAGTGCCCGCCCACGAGACATCATTTGCTGCATACATGATTTCCAGATAAAGGAGCAAATCCTGGCGAAAGCTCGACTTCAGAGATCGGTTCAGTATAACGGTGCGGACATCCAAATCTTCCCTGATCTCTCATGCGTGACTCTAAAAAAGCCACGCCATCTTAAGCCCCTATTGTAGGTGCTAAAGGAACACTCTATACAGTACTGCTGGGGTTTCCCCTTCAGTCTAACTGGCTCAAGGAATGGACGCTCTGCAGCTCTACGCTCATTTGAGGATTTGTCACACTTCTGCTCTACATTGGAGATTTTTCCACCTAAACTGACGGACTGGGAACTAGAAGATCCACCTCCGGCACCTATGCCTGTATGGCAGAAAGCGCAATCTAAACGAAGGAGATCACCTCTACAACAACCTGAAGGTTTGGGTGGACGTCGCCCTCCCCCACCCACTCACTGAAAGTATAGGGGGACTGGGAGAGTCTATTTCTTATGGGTTTCTGCCTACAGGTGCCATTCTTTCTTTTTCGTACTCTTTAATGTGTAGGGACTTTAATGTCTATTGGCCTTATCACCGGGACTGAAATATGTTATGGGGAGGAAGCTCTGAGCCTCCCCGTTCACTAATTTGTTGTTAGCTGTATATTTCACGGACTAGATGCCCGGATCCCCAGTGGAATATCTATGTCTTGGTGGAAGGGAGGGCGGAGAATTCTTTGCCCGACCTTTCATCGACTTCAACTCTTACTTTTACTGCATACCAGTTTTTTGAATACTTTGCTATAATTTCTATGAGGATTGCCCCCTCATATGTGTTGAGGGACTTTGTGGGTACCATGCTCTTGTTTTCTCTGGTTTTTTGAGCTGTGGTTCCCATAACGTCTCTGTTTGACTACTCTGCACTCTTTATGCAGCGAGCTCTCTTGGACCTGTTGGGTCCTGTTGCCTTATACTTGCCCTGTTCTGAACTGCACCCCCAAGGTGATCACTTAAGCTTTGCATGGCACTTCCCCGTCCTTTTTATCTTTGAGAATTGTGCTCATATCTCAGTTTGGCAGCATTTTGCTTTGTTATACACCTCCAAGACATGATTAGCCTGGGTATTAGTTGGAGATGGTATTTGTTCTGTGTTGATTGTACTTGTCTCGTGGAACCCCCTTTCCCATTTGTTTTCCCTTTGTTTCTGTTACAGGCACCTTGGGATCTGCGGCGGTGCACATTTGCAGGTAACTTCCAATGGGATTCCAATGATTAAGTTGTATTCGCTGAATGTTAAGGGACTCAATTCTAATCTGAAAAGAGAAGCTAGTTGATCAGAAAAGTATCTGAAATCTAATAGACCTGAATTAGTATGAGAGTGTTCCTTCAAGAAACACATTACAATAAGGGAAAACTTTAATTTTCTTAACAATATACCCAAAAGCCTTCATGGCCTCACAGGATAATAAAAAAAAAGCTGGGGTGGCCATTTTACTCTCAAGCGCTTGCCCGATAACCATAGTGAACTCCATAGCGGATCCAGGTGGGAGGTTTTTGATCCTTGAAGGAATGATGGAGGGCTCCCCTGTTTTGCTATGCAATGTCTATGCTCCCAGCACAGGTCAGCTGCGATCTCCTGAAGCTGCTCCTGATCAGCTATCCTTTCGATTTCCACCATCAGCCGTTATGGGGGCGAGACTTTCATTTGACCTTCTACGGATGAACATAATGATAAACTCTCATTGGACCGAAACACACACCTCATTCCCAGCGAAAATTTCCAGAGGCTTTAGACAACTGGTTCTAGATTAAGGTTGTTATGACCTGTGGAGGGATGCTGACCAATGGAATAAGACCATCTTCCTTCTTTTCGCTCCACATCGTCTCATCCAGAATCTGATTATATTTTTGGTAACATTTTTGACTCTCGGAATGATCGGACACTGCAGAAATAGGAGCCATAACTAGGTCTGACCACGCTCCGTAAACCTAACATTTAAATGTTCGTGGCTCACTGCCAGGGTCATGTCATTGAGATTCGAAATAGTCTCTCCTCAAGCACTCAGCACATAGAGAGGTATTGAGGAGACACCTTACCGAATATTTTGAGGTTAATACGGGATCGGTGTCATCGCCTGCTGTCCTCTGGAAGGCTCACAAGGCAGTACTTAGGGGCAAGTGTATTGCCCTGGGCTCTAGGTTAAAGAGAAATAGAATGCCGAAATGGAATGAGTATTCTGCTGAACTCAGCAGCTGTGAAATGAGTTTAGCATCACACCCTAGTAAACCTATATTGAATAGGAAGTGTGTCTACGGGCTAAGCTAGGAGTTTGGCTATGCACAAGCTGAGAATACCTTGTTCTCACTAAACATAAATATTATGATAAAGCGAATAAATCGCACACCCTTCTGGCTAAGATGTTACGGGATGAAGCGCCGTACTCCTCATGCTATTACTAATAGTAGGGGAGTTCCGGTCTATGACCCAAAGGCCATTGCAGATGTCTTTCACTCCTTTTTCGCTAAATTGTATAACATCCCGGAACTCTTTAACCTTGGGGAGTGCTGAGGCGAGATAAATTGCGATCAACTTTTTTGCTCCGTGCAATTTATGCCCAACTCTTTCTCTGAGGCTCTGGACTCTCACACTGCCTTATAAGGCCCATCGAATGAGAAGGAACTTAGGTAAGGTATTGGGGTCTCCCCTCTGGAAAGGCGCCAGGTCCTGATGGCTTACATATCTGTATTACCATATATTTCAACCACATTTGATTCAAGACCTTTTTTGGCTTTAACACACTCCTTCCTTCAGCGGTCTCCCATCACAGACACGATGTTACATTCATACATAATGCTCATACCCAAATCAGGGGGAGATCCTTTAGAATGTGGTAGTTATAGGCCCATAGCATTTACCACATTTAATACACAAAGACCAAGTAGGGTTCATCCCGTGCCGCCAGGGGGGGGGGGGACAACACTAGAAGGGCCATTGATCTCATTGATGTTTGTCAACTTGCAGAGGTGATTCCATTCTTTTGTTAAGTCCTAGATGCCGAGAAGCATTTGACCACCAACCCTCAATTGTCATTTATGTTTTGCACACTCCAGGTGCCGGATGTGGTGTAGGAGGATGGGGGAACCGAGGCGATATTCCACAAATATTTTGGACATGTGAGTTGGTCATTACATCAGGAAAAAGGTATTCAATCGCTAGCTTTCGAAATTGTCCAAACTTGGATTCCCCTTATGCCTCAGACTTATATCTTAACCCCTTAAGGACCCGGCGTTTTTTTTTTGGTGACACGTTCGTTTTTCCTCCTCGGCTTCCCAGAGTCATAACTTTTTTATTTTCCACCTACATAGACACATGAGGGCTTTTATTTTGCGAGACAAGATGTACTCTACTAATGGTGTTATTCACTATACATATAAAATCAACTGAAAACCGGCAAAAAAATTCCAAGTGGGACCAAATTTGTGAAAAAAACGTATTTTTCGCCATTTTCTGGGGGTTTTTGCTTTTTCGCGTTCAAAATTTGGTAAATATAATGTGTTACTGTATTCACAGGATTTACACATCGGCAAACCCAAAAATGTGGCTTTCCGTTATGTTTTCGACCCTAAAAAAATTCAAAACAGTTCATTTTTAAACTTGCCCGTGGCGCCCTTTTTGCAGCAATAACTTTTTTGTACTAACACCTACGGGTGGGCATGAGGGGGCATTTTTTGCGGGCTGAAAGGGATTTTTTATCGCTAGCATTTGGAATGCATGCACTTTTTTTAAAAAAATTTTTTTCCATTTTTTGAGTGACGTAAAAACCAAAAAAAAGCAATTTTGGCGTTTGGAATTTTTTTTTCACTTTTCAGCCCACGGATAAATTTTGTTTAATTTTTTTAATCGGCCTTTTTTCGGACGCGGGGATACCAAATATTTAACTTTTTTATTTTTTAAAGATTTACTTTAAAAAGGGCGAAAGGGGGGGGATTTAACTTTTAAAAACTTTTTTTGTACTTTAAAAATTTATTTAAAAATTTTTTTTCTGTAAACATTTTGTCCCCCTATGGTGCTTGACCACTAGGGGCGTGATTGTTTTAAACAGCCAATCATGTATAGGAATGCATTTGGGTTACAAAGATGGCGATTTTCCCCCCTTTCCCTTTTACGGGCCCAAATGGGGCAAACCGGGAAATTGACGGGGGCCTTCACAGGCTCCCCACCCCGTGTCCGGTCGCGGATTGGCGCAGCAAGCTGCGCCGATGCCTGACCGTAAAATCTGCGCGCAAAACCCAAAAGCATTCAGTCAGACCCCGGGCCTCTTTGCCCGGTGTCTGACGGTTAAAACACCCAATGGGTTTGGGGCCACCCCCGGCGCTTTACGTCGGCTGTGCGGGGGGGTCTGGGCATCCCCCTGCAAAGCCCCTTAGGGGCCCTGGACTACCAACGTCCAGGGTCTTTAAAGGGGTTAAATACCCATTCCCCTCTCTTATCGGGGACGGGGCAACGTTTCTGTATATTGCCATGGCTGCCAATGCTGATACCCAAAACTTAAAAGCAACCCCCTTTCCCCTCTGGGGAGACAAAACCCCATTTTCAGGAGATCGGGCAGATGGAATTCTCCAAAACTCTAAGTAAGGGTAAATTTGGAGTCCTTTGACAAGATCTGAAGGCCTGGACACTATAGGGCTCTTCAAACTTCTAGGCAATCTTTTGGCTGAGTTATTGCACGCTGCAGACCTGCAAGATGTCTTGTATGTTACCCCTTGTGTGTCGTGTCTTGTGATTGCCCAGATGTGTTGACTTAAACATTAATGTCATTATTTACTTTAAGACCATATGTCTCATGTTTATATTCATGGTTTCTATTGCATTCGGATTAAAATCAGTTTTACATCTTTGGTTTTTACGTTATATGATTATATGTTTCCTTTTACTTTTTTTTTTTATTTGATAAAACTTTAATAAAAATACAGTTAAAAAAAAAAGAATGAAAGAGACCAACATATTCTCGAGTTGGTCATGAGCCCCGACTAAAATTTCGCTTCTACGTCAATTTATTTGTGAAAGGGGAAATAGCTGACTTTTGATTTATAACGGGGATCAAGGGGGGTGGCCACCCTAAATCTGTTCATTTTTCAATCCCTTGATGCGGGGGGTCATTTTTGCAGGTAATGTAGCCCAACCATCATTGTGAATGCTGCCAGGATCTCCCAACCCGGGGGTCAGGGGACAAAAAATATCTCCTCCTCCCTGAAATCTTTCCCAACCCTTACCACTGCCACCCCTCCTTTCATCATCCTTCTCCCTTCTCATCCTGACCATCACCAACCCTGGCTACTCATGCGCGCTACCCTGTGAGCTGACCCCATCCTGCACCCGCCCGGACCCGAACCACCCACCTAAAGAAGAGCAAACATTTTGGGGAAAAGTCGGGGCCTTTACACCCTCCCAGCGAAAGGGTCTGTTTTTGCCTCACCCCTCATCACTGTCGGGCCTCTACCGCAGAGTGGCTAACACTTTTTCTGGAAAAAAATTTACCACAATGGCCCCTAAATGCCCTTTGATGACTGACCCCTTTAAAACTTCAAAAGGGTGGGGGCAAGATCCTTTACCACCTTCACTCCATGGCTCAACACCCCCCAGGGCCAACCACTGCTTGTCAGGGCCAGCACACTTCAGTTGTATAATGGCATTACGCGCTGCCACAAAATTCTGAGCATTGAATGTGGAAATTCCAAAGTGTTTTCCACGTCAACCAAAAAAGTTGTGGGACCCAAAACACTGCAAAAAGCTGCAGTTTGCCCAAAACAGGTGCGAACACTGAAGTTGAGCTAAACCTGCCTTCCTCACAACAGTTAAAACCTTAGCCTTGAGAAATTTCGCACAAACAGTTGATGTGGGTTTCCAGGAAAAGGGTGTGCGCAAGAATACCGATCCAAGGGGGGCCCAAAGGGGAATTTTTTCCCTTGTTAAAACCACCTTCCATGGCGCCCGGTTCGTACCACCCAGCCCCCTGTCGGTCTAGTGTCGAGCCCCCAACCCTTTACCTGTTTTGACGATCCCAAGACAGATTCATTTCAGACGGCCTGGTTCTTTTTGGGACTGTTGCTACCCGTGAGGTTGAGAAACTGGACTCTGCACCTCCTGGAAGTTGGGAAAGATCGCTGAGCCCACACTAGAGCAATGTCATCCACCAAACCCCCCAGTGAGCAGTGGGGTGTAATCCCTTGACCGTATTTACTAGCCAGGTTTTTGTATGAGATGACTTTTGGGGGCCCACAAATGCACCAATTTTCTGGGGATCTTTTTTGCAAAATGGGTGGCCAGGGCGGAATCTTTTTCGGGAAAAGAAATGCCTGCTCAGCCTCTGATATTGGGGGCATGCCAGGGCCATGGCGTGGCAGAACCCAACTGTGTCCACCAGGCAGAAAGGCAACATTTCCAAGGCCAAGAGCCTGGAAATGCCGACATTCAGGCTTTTGGCTTTGGGATGGTTGGGGTGAAAGCGCTTCCTCTGCTGCCACAACTTGTACACAGAAGACTGGCCGCTGTATGGTGTGCAGGGTCACACTAGTGGAAGGGGAAGATGTAGGCTGTGTAGCTGGAGGTGGGAATCGGCTGATGGTGTCTGGGACTGGGAATGGTGCTTGGTCATGCTGCCCCGGCACATTGGCAGCAGAGGACCGCTTGGGCTCAGAAGTGGCAGAGAAGGAGGAGGAGGCGGCATGAGAGGTCACAATGGTTGGAAGCCCAGTACCTGTGTGGCCTTTTTTCTCCAAGTGACTCTTCCACAGCAATTCATGCATGTTCCTGCTGGTGGTGCCTAAACTCTTTATATTCTTTCCTCGACTGACAAGTTGAAAGCAAATCCGGCATATGACGTCACTCAACGAATCTGAGGCTTGATTGAAAATGACCCAAGCTTCACAGGTCCTGGATCTCTTCAACTGTGAAAACCTAGTAGCAGAGTTCCCACTGCTAATACTGACCATGGCTGGCAGAGTAATTTCTGCAGACTTGTGTGACCACCCTCTCCCTTTCTCAGGCTGAACCCGCACTGTCCCTACGCCATCATCCTCCTCCCCTGTGGATGCGGTGGCCGGCTGCTGCTGAAAAGTCCACGGTTAGTCCACCATGTGCTGACCATCATCACGGGAGACTTCCTGTCCCTGGCAGTCTACCTCGTCAAGCTGGTCTACAAGCCACAGGCATTGAAAGGCACCACTGACCGCTCCATATTTCTGCCGATGGACCAGCTTCCTTCTCCTCCTCTGAGGACATCAGTGATTAGGCGTCACAGCAGACCAATCATCTTCTTTGGCCTCTTGATCTTTTGAAATGCCCTTTGACCCCAACTGCTTTGTGTCATCAAAGAGGTCTTCAGAATATGGATTATCTACAGTGGTCTGTATATTGGGTGACATTTGGGCCGTTTTTGCTTCAGGTTGGACTGATGATGATGATGATGATGACATTTGTGGCCGTAACTGAGAGGTTGAGGAGGTAAAACCGTTCGATGCAAATTGTATAAATCACTGAAGAACAGATTGGTGATGCTCTTCAGTACTGAGATTCACAGGGGACCGACCAAGCGATGACAGGCCTGACGATCCTGCGACTGACGATGTGCTCACTTGTGTGTTGTCTGGAGCACTGGAATGAGTGCCTTGTCTCGTAGCTCTAGCTCCACGGCCTATGGCCCTCCTTGCTTGCTTACCACCTCTAGTTCACTCCATGTTCAAAAAGATAAATATTAAAAAGGTCAAGATTTGGTACCAGTCTTTTATTGAAGAATTCTACTCCAAAGACTCCAAAACAAAACTTTTCTTGAATCCCAAAAAATTTGCAGCAAGCAAAGGGAAAAGAAATAGTTTTCTTTTTTGGGAAATCTTGAATGGTCTTAGGGAAAACCCTGACACAACCAGCAATAAACGTTCTTGAACCCTATAATTTCAAGTTTTTTAATAGATTTTATTTCTATAGCATTTTTAACTAACGGTGTCTTCCCACAGCTATACCCCCAAAACGGGAAGAGTGAATTTTTGGGACACCGATCAAATTTGCAGCAAAGAACCACTATTTGAAAGTGATTTTTTCTATAGAAAGGGGTGCAACCCCCACAAGTTTGTCCCCAAAAACAGCAGACATGAACTTTTTTGAACTCTGACTTAAGATGGGAAAGATACACCGCAATTTAAAACTCAACTATTGCGGGTTAATAATTCCCAAGTTTGTTGCCCTCCCCCCCTTTTAACAAATAACAGCATTTTTTCCTGCATAAAATTGCTAAAAATGGGGTGCTTGATCATTAAAGTAAGCAACAAGAAAACCCGGAAATGGCGTTCAACAGAAATACATTGAAAAACCATTAAGGGTCCCGGACTAAAGTGACCACAAACCACCGCAAGCGATGGTGTAAGCCACGCCAGGGAACGGAAACTAATACCCCCTTTTTTCCCCCCAAGCCCCCGAAAGGGGGATGGCCCTTGCTGCGGTGGGAGTCCCCCAGATCGTTACCCCTGATGATTGTTTTTCGCGGCCCAAGTATACGTGGTGCAAAATCGAAGACGCTGGGAGTCGGGACCAAAAGGGTCAGGACAAGGGGCAGGGTTTTCGGTCAGGGACGGGCAAACGGTCCGGGCAGGGGCAAAATTTCGGGGGTCAAGAGACAGACGAGGGTAGGGACAGGGTAATCAGAACGAGAAAATGGGGAACGCTTTCTCAATAGCCAAGCACTAAAGACCGGCAGGGAGGGGTGGAAGCCCCAGGGAAAAATAGGGGCATCCCCGGGCAATTACCCAATTACCGTTGCACTGCCCTTTAAAGTTCAAGAGCCGCCCCCGGGGCCGCCTTTAGGCAGGGATGCGCGCGCCGGGCAGCAGGAGGCGCGGGGACACAGGAGCACCCGAGGAATGGCGTCCCGGGGGGGCGGTGCGCCCCCACCCCGGGCAGCGCGAGCACCCCGCCCGGGGACAAGGCAGACCCGGGGCGGCGCCCGCAGCCCCCCGGGGCCCGGCCGCAACATACCCCCCCCTTAGCCCTCCCCTTCTTCCTGCCTAGGAAAACTCTCAGCAACCACGGTCCGGGAATGTTGTCCTCCCGGCTCCCAGTCTCTCCTCAGGCCCAAACCCTTTCCCAGTCGATTGGGAAATGCCCCCCTTCCCTGATGGTCTTCATGTCTAGGTCTCATTGACAGTAAAGAGTTGGGGACTCTGCTTCAGAATGAGGATTGATCCTCGGGAAAAGGGGTTTCAACCACAGGTTTCAACAAGAACATGGAAGATTTGGGAAACCTTTTGGGTGGGAGCTGGAGTTTAAGGCAGCCGGGTTTATGCAGCGAGTACTTAAAAGGGGCCCTCGACCGGGGGCCCAATTTTATGGGGGGATCTTCAGCCATATATCGGGCCGATAGCCAGACCTTTCCCCGGGCAAAACACTGGGGAGGGTCTTCTTTTTTGTCCGCTTGGCCTTCATGCGTGCGGACCACTGAGAGACTGGCGCTCTGTTTCCAAATGGACCCCAAATATTTTGGGGCAAAAGTTCCCTCCGACACCTCCGTGGGGGAGACAAGGGTAAGGAGGGCGGGGATGCGGGCCATAGACATAAAAAATGGCTGGTATCAGGGATTCGACCCAGGGGTTATAGGAAAACTCTCCCCAAAGAAGTAACGGGCCCATCATCCTGTCGAGCCGAGACAAATGCCCGAAATACCCCCCAGGATCGTTTATTTCTCCATTTGGGCCTTCGTCTGCGGGGGGTAGGGGGAAGAAAATCGAGTTTCCCTGCAACCAGAGCAAGGCCCCCAAACCTCGACAAAAAATTGGACCCCCCAATCCGAACAATATGCTGAGGTATTCCCTGTAGGCGGAAGATTTTGAAAAAAACTGGCTGGGCCGGGGGGGCAACGGCAGCCCTGGCAAGGGGATAAAAGTGCGCCATCTTCAAAAAAACGGCCCCGCACCACCCAATACCGTGTTCCCCAAGAGGGGGGCAGACCAAAAAGAAATCCATCCCACATAAATCCAAAAAGGGGGCCCGGGGATGGGCAAAGCGGAGCAAACCCCGGTTTGTGGCGGGGAGTCTTGTTACACAAAAGAAACCGGACTTAAACAAACCCTTGATGCCCCTAAAAGTACGGGCCACCAAAAAAATGGGGATTAGGGGAAGGATTTGCTTCCCCGGTGACCGGCCACTAAAGAACAGTGCCCCCTTTAAAAATTCTTCCGGGCGCGGGAGGGACAAAGCTTCCACGAGGCACCTTTCGCGACCCACGGAGCCACAGAGATCAGGCTTTCGGGGAAATTTATATGCGGGGGCGTCCCCCTCCTCTCCCCAAAAATGGGAGACACGGGAGAGCACACGGCCCGACTTCTTCTCTGCTGGCCGAATAGTATCGAAATTGAAGCCGAGAAAAGAGGGACCACCGGGCTTGACGTGGGTTAGGTTGGGCCTTTTGGAGGTTTTGAAATTTTTTTTTTTTGGGATAAATGGTGAGGGGATAGCGTGTGCCTTCCAAAGAAAAACCCCCCCTTTCAAGGCTAGCTTATAGAGCAACTCCGGGGTCCCTGATGTGAATTTTTCCCCCTTTCCCGGGGGGAAGGTCTTGGAAAAAAAGGGGCACGGGGACCACTTGCCTTTAGTCCCTTCTTGTAAGAATTGCCCCAGCCCCGACCGAGGGGGCACCACCTCCAAAAATGGCTTCTCAAAATCAGGTCGGTCAGGCGGGCGCAGAGGCAAGGGCTTTTTTAACTGAACAAATCCCCTTTTTGGGCCGCGGGGCCCTGCCTGGGGTTTTGGTTTTTTTTCTTGGTAATCAATAAAGGGCGCCACCAAGGTAAATAGTGCAGAAAAACTGACGATAGTAAATTCGAAAGCCCAGGAAGCGTTTATACCTAGGCCCACCGCCGGGGCCACTGCAAAACCCGACAATTTGGCGGGATCCTCTGTAACCCTGGTCCAGATGAGAACCAGAACGGGGGGCTGGTCGGGGAAAACATTTCCAATTTAGCGTAAGGGGGTTGGCATGTAACCACTCCAACACCCGGACAAAAAGGATGATCCCACATCAGCAAGAACACCAGAATGTCGTCTAGGTAACCACGACAACGGTAGAAGATCCCAAGATATCGTTTACTTTTTCGGGAAACTGCGGGGGCATGCACAGACCAAAGGGGCTGATGAATATTCAAAGTGTCCATCCCGGTTTAAAAACATCTCCACTCATCCCCCTTTTGCAAATGCATGAGGTTGTAGGCCCCCCCAGGTCAAATTTGGGAGAAAATCTTTGCTCCGCAACCCGGGTCAAACAGTTCTGTGATCAGCGGCAAGGGATACTTTTTCACAGTGATTTTGTTAAGGGCCCCGATAGTCGAACGGGCCTAGAAGCCATCTTTCTTCTGAAACGAAGAAAAATCCTGCCCCCCGCCGGGAGGAGGATTTTGCAAAAAAACCCTTCGCGGTTTTTCCCGAATTGGGGCAACCGGGGCCTGGGTTTTTCCGGTACCGGGACAGGGGGGGTAACCCGCCCCTAGAGGACTGGTTCCCGCAGTAGATCAATTGGGGGTCATAGGGGGAGGGGAAGGGTCTGGGCCTGCTTCCCGAGAAACCCCACATAATCCCGGTATTCCGGGGGCAACCTGCAGAGGCCTGGGGGAACTTTGGGGGAAGGGAATGGAGCGCACCGGGCGAGGTCCCAACAGACAAAGTTCCAGCATCAATCCCCTACAACCCCCCGTCTTCCAATAAGCGGGGGGGCATGGGACGCAGCCACGGGAAACCCCAACAGGATCGCTGAGGAAACCGAACAGCACGTAGAGGGGGTCTTCTCCTTTTGGCAAGGCGCCCACGGGAGGGTCACCCGGGTTGGCCGAAAACCAGGGTCTCCAACAGCTCCCCCGGACGGGATATCACCAAAGCTTCTCCAGTCTAACCCTGAAGCTGGTACTGGGGAACAAGGGCGCGTGGAACGTTCCCGGGGGAACCGGGGGTCCAGAACGGGAGCCTGGGGTACAAGACCCGGCAGTCCTATCCCACCGGCTAGTCAGGGGGGGGTGGAGGTAAGGGTTCTCACCTAGGGGATGCCTCCCCCCCAAAAAGCCCAGGGGCGGGCGTTTCCCGGGGCGTTGGGGGCGAAGCGGGACAGCTCCTCCGAAAAGATCAGACGGCGCAGTACAGACATAGCTTCTGGTGCCCGCCACGGGATAAATTCTTGCTCAAAATGTGGCTTGACCACTTTCATGGGTTTTTTTTCCCCCCAAAAATAAAAGAAGCGGCAGTGGAGCCTCTGGGAAAACCGGAGCCAGGGGGTGGCGACGGGAGGGGGCGGCCCGGTTTGCATCTTGGGGGAGCTCTTCTTGCCCTCTGCAAGGACATCTAGCGAGTGGCCAGGTGGATTAATTCCTTTAAAAAGGATGGCAAATCTCTTGCTCAAAAGGGGGTGCTTTAAACCCCGGGGAAAAGGCCCCTTTTTAAAGGTGGCGCACAGGGCGGGGTCATTCCAGGGCAGCTCCGATGCCAGGGGGCGAAAAGTACAGCGTAACTCTCCACTGAAGTTTTACCCCGGCGCAGGTTTTTAAGAGTGCCGCTCCGCAGAAATTCTCGTGCTGGTTCCCTTTAAGACACGCGGAATTCAGAGAGGAAGGGATGCAGGTACCACACCGAATCGCTCCTGTCCCATAAGGGTTTCCCAGGCCCGGGGCCTCCCGACAACAGGGTGACCACAAACCCACCTTGGGGCGTCAGACAGGAATTTTCCCCATTAACCAATGTGCATGGTGCACTGGTAGGGAAACCCCCAAGCTTGGATCGCCGCAAATTGGCAAAGCGACAAAAGGGGCTTGGGGGCCCAACGGGGTCATTTGGGATCGCTGGAGCGGGGGCGGCCACAGGAGGGGGTGGAGGCTGTTGCGGTGGTGACGATTCTGCACCCTGGCGGTCAACTTCCAGCTGTTGTCCCTGTTTTGGCCATTGCTGAACAATTGGGCCACCCGCGAGAAGGCCCCAACTGGGCAGCGGGTACCTTGGCGGGACCATGGGCCGATCTTACTTAAGGTCCCCGGGGCGTAAAGGGGACCACTGGGCCACCGCAAGCGATGGTGTAAGCCACCCAGGGAACGGAACTAGAGGCCCGGGCACCAAGCCCGCCGCAAACCCGGGGTGGGCTTTCTGCGCGGGAGTCACCAGGCGTTTCCCCCTGACTGACTTGCTTTCGGAGGCGCCCAAGTAAGCGTGGTCAAAATCGAAACACTCGTAGTCGGGGGCAGGGGAAGGGCAGGACAACGGCTAGGGTTCGTGGGTTTTGGACAAGCAAACGGGCAGGGGGGCGGGAAGATTCGGGTCAAGAACAGTACGAGGGTACGGGGCAGGGAACAGAACAACAAAAGGGAACGCTTTCTCAATAGGCAAGGCCAAAAAATCCGCAGGATGGTGGAAGGACCCGGGGAAATAAGGCAGTGCCCCCAATTACCTTAATTACCCTTTAAATTTTACGCCCTTTTTAAATCACAGCGCCGGCGCCCCCGCGCCTTAGACAGGGGAAAGCGCGCCCGGCAACAGGAGGCTGCGGGACACAGGACAGGCCCCGGGGAGTATGGAGCGCCGGGGGCAGTGCCCCGACACCCGGGCATGGGGGGCACCCGTCCCGGGGACAGAGGCAGAGCCGCGCGGCGCCCGCAGCCCGGGCGCGGGCGCCGGCCGCAACAGTAAAACCCCCCCCTAGCCCTCCCCTTCTTTCCCGGCCTGGGGGAACTCGCAGCAACTCACGGTCCAGGATTTTTCCTCCGGCCCCCCATCCTCCCAGGACCAAACTCCTTCCAGTCGATTAGGAAAATCCCCCTTCCCCCCCGATGTCATCATGTCTAGGATCTCATTTACAGTGAAGATGTTGGCGGGGGTGAGACCGCGCGCCGGGGGGGGAGGCAAGGCAGTACAGCCCGGTCCGGCGCCGGCCCCAACAAAACATAGAAAAGTCTGGATTTTTGCAGCCAATGAATCCCTACAAAGCTCGATGGGGACGTTTTTGGGAAACCCTATTTTCTGCACTGATTGGGTAGTGCCAAAAGACAGGAAAAAGCTCAAAATGAAAAATAAAAAATGGGACGGTGCACACTTCGAACGGCATATTAACAAACGTACCTTTTAAAAGCTTGGTTTGTTTTTAAGTTCTAATAAATCAAAATTCGAAATCGAACTAAACCTTTTTTTTTAACAGTTTTTGCCAACACTATATAACCTTATTTATCCCTCACTGAACACCCCCAGAAGAAAAAAAAATTCCTAACGCCAAAAATTGCGTTTTTTTTTGGTCATTTTATGTCCCCCCAAAATTGGGGAATACTTTTTAAACAAAAAAAATTTATTTCCCAAAACCCAAACTAAAAATTAAAAAGGCCCCCACTTAATAGGGGGTTAGTACAAAAAAATTTTTTTCAGTACCAAAACATAACGAAAACATAAATGTTTTTTTTTGGGATTTGTATCAACCTGGAAAAACCCGAAACTCATCAATTAAAACTAAAGATTTGAACGCCTAAAAACAAAACACCTGTAAACAAGGCACAATGGACGTTTTCCCCAATTTTTCCCAAAATAAATTTATTGCTGTTTTTCCATTTTAATTCATGAAATATCAATAACATCTTTAAAAATACATCTATCCCCAAAATAAAAGTTCTTAATTTTCGTTGAAAAATAAAAAAGTTACAGTTCGAGAAGGGGGGAGGGAAAAACAAGTGTGACAAAACAAATGGCTCTGTCAGGAAGGGGTTAATAATAAAGTGCAATTAAATTTGATTTCTTTGTAAAAGATTTCCTATTTTCTTAACATGAATTTGTCTTTTTCTCCCGTTGAAATTTTCTCATTTTAAAAAAGTTATTTTTCTGCAAAAACTTTTCCACATATTGAACATGAAAAAGGTTTCTCACCTGTGTGGATTCTCTCATGTTTTACCAGACTTGATTTCACCTTAAAAGATTTATCACATTCTGGACATGAAAAAGGCTTCTCTCCTGTGTGAATTCACTCGTGTGTAACTAGATGTGATTTCTCTACAAAACATTTCCCACATTCTGAACATGAGAAAGGTTTCTCCCCTGTGTGAATTCTCTTGTGTGCAGTTAGACTTGATTTCATTGTAAAAGATGTCCCACATTCTTAACATGAGAAAGGCTTCTCTCCTGTGTGACTCCTCTCATGTGTAACAAGTTTTGATTTGTATGTAAAAGATTTCCCACATTCTGCACATGAAAAAGGCTTCTCTTCTGTGTGATTTTTCTCTTGTTCTTTACAACCTGACTTTGGGGTGAAGCACTTAAAAAATTCTAAACATGAATATGGCTTCTCCATGGTGTGAATTCTTCTGTGAGTAACAAGGTTTGAGCGTTTTGTAAACAGTATACCACATTGACCACATGGAAAGCTTTTTCCCTCTTTTTGTCCTGTACTTGTGGTAACCATCTGTGGTTCAGGAGAAGGTTCCTCATTATTGGGGGGAATATTGGACATGTCTGTACTGTGATGTCCTGGATGTACATTCAGGGTACTGTGGTTTTCTCCAGAAGAGTGCTGAGTGATATCTTCTTCTACTTTATAACTTAGTGAGGACATGCAGTTTCCTTCAAAGATCTCATGGAATTTTTCTGCTAAAATTAAAAATATGTTTTAATGATTTAAAAGGAAAAACATTTTAAACTTTCATTTTAGGCGGGAAAACTCCTGCAGTTTTATTAAGTTAATTTTGACAAAGCCAGAGATGTAGATCATGCAGGAATTCTCTGTGGAGCACTGGCTTGCTAGGTATGTAAGGTGTGATAGGCTGTCTGCACACAAATTCCTCATTGCTGTTATGAGTAAAAGGGGCAATTTATGAGGGTTGCAAAAAGGGTTGATTATTGGTTTTCACATTTTGTGATCTGTTGGCGGCTGCTGTGGTAAAAGTGCATAGTGAGTGGAGAAATAAGATGTGGACTGTGCAGAACTCCACCTGCCAGTGAGGTAAATGTTGGCTATTAAGGTGCATTATGGCAAAGAGACATGTCACTGCGCCTCTGGTAACCCTACTGTGTATGGGGCCCTGGAGCAGACGGATGTCACTGCACCTCTGGTAACCCTACTGTGTATGGGGCCCCGGAGCAGGTGGATGTCACTGCATCTCTGCTAACCCTACTATGTATGGGGCCCTGGAGCAGATGGATGTCACCGCACCTCTGCTAACCCTATTGTGTGTGGGGCCCCGGAGCAGACGGATATCACCTCTGCTAACCCTACTGTGTGGTAGTGGCACTCGTAGTTCCGACAGAAGTCACTGCACCTCTCTATCCCTAACTGTGTATGGCCCAGAGCAACAGAAATCACTGCAACCTCTGATAACCCACTGTTATGGGGCCGCGAGCAGACAGATGTCACTGCACCTCTGCTAACCCTACTGTACATGGAGCTCCGGAGCAGACAGAAGTCACTGCATCTCTGCTAACGTTACTGTGTATGGGGCCCCGGAGCAGTCTGATGTCACCACCCCTCTAATAACCAAGCTACATCAGCAGGAAAGCTTTAGTTTTCCTGGCAGTATCGGATTTGAACCTCTGCTGATTGGCAAGTGGTTGTTTTCTCTGATGAGTCACATTTTCTGCTTCATGGAACAAATGGACATTGGTGTGTCAGGTGTGAAACATCAGAGAATAAAACCCTGCAAACATTGGTGGAAGAACACAAACTGGTGGTGGCAGCATTATGGTCTGGGGAAGGTTTTCAGGGTGTGCACTGGGCCACTCATTCATGTGCAAGGCATTCTCACATGATTTTAGTATGAATCCATCCTTGCAGATCATATGAAACCCTACATTGCAGATTGTCTCTCCTGGGTGCGGATGGATCAAGGACCTATACTTTTCAGTACTACCGTGGCGATTAATACCTACCACAGACCATATTGAGCCTGTGTTGGGGGCCCCGGATGTGCTGCTGCTCATATGGCCTCCCACCAGCAGCTGTGGATACCGTCTCCTTCCAGCTACCGTACATGTGACAACCTACCAGGACCGTATGGAGTCTTTCACCGCATGTCCTCGCTGCTGTTCAGGCTGCACAAAAGTTCCTCCATGGAGATAATGATGGGACTTCACTGAGGGGGGGGGGGGGGGGGGGGGGGGGGTGTGTATTCTCATTACTTTCACTCCTTACAGTGGCTCATAAATCTGCATAAGAACCTGCGCTGTGTGACTGCAAGCCTTAGTAAATCCTTGTATACGCTGTAACGTATCAGTACACAGTTCAGGGATTCGCTCTACACTCACTCCATCACTTTTACACATAAACCTGGACTTGATAAGATTCTAGACGCACAACCTTGTCTGACAATCAGGTCGTCCTCTGCCCACACATCTGGCCCCTTCAAACCAATGGGGAAGCACTTTAATAAAAGTGGACATATCTGGTTAGTGACAATCTCATCATGGCTATAACCAGTTTCATCATGAAGACAAAGTGCACATCTCCAGCTGAACTCATGGACGGGACGATGAGGTCCTGTACGCCTAACGCTTGCAGTCACCAGGTTCCATGTTATTAGAGCAGTCTCTAGGATTGGTGGAATAGACAGAGCGAATGGTTTTCCATCAAACTGTAATAAAGGTTTCCAGGATCCGCCCCCTTGTTTGGGTCCAATCAACTAAGAAATCAGGCTGTTCTAGGGAAAGCTGGCCCTAATTAAGTGGCCCCTGAGAGCAGATCCCAACGTCCAGCCCCCAGAAACAACTGCAATAAGTGTCCATAATAAAGTAGAAGGGAATCACTTCTCTCTCAGGTTCAATTAACCCTTCACAATCTGTGTACCATTACTTTATAATGGTCCTTCAGAATAAGGGGACTGTGAAAACAACAATTTGCAATTGGATTGTCATTTGCCAAAGCTTCCTTGTTTTCACTGTCTCCCTTATCTTAGTTTTCTGTAAACACTGTTCCCAGTGCCGGTCGGATCCCACCTCCTTTCATTGCCCCCGGTCGTATTCCTGCCTCTTCCACTCAGAATAAGGGGCCGGCAACAATTTCACTCTGTATAGCTAGCAGCTCCTCAGTGACACTGCAGCTGCTTCTACAATCAAAACAGCAGAATTGGTGCCCTCAGTGGCCTAATGCTCCTGCGTGATAAGGTGGGTCGCAAACAATTTCATTCTGTACAGCTAGAGCAGCTCCTCAGTGACACTGCAGCTGCTTCTACAATCAGAAAAACAAGCAGAATTGTGCCCTCGGTGCCTAATGATGCTCCTGAGTGTAAACATAGAATGGAGACGGATCTGTGCTCTGATGAGTTCATTGAAGAACTGGATTAACTGTAACAAACCTCTGCCATCTGTGAGAAGATAAAAGATCAGTGCTCTGATTTTCCATAGAAGAACTTTCTAAGACTGAATGCAGGCCTGTGTGTAGGTAAACAGCCATACAAAATAAGACGGCATAGGGAGAGGATCGAAACAGTGACATGTGTACTCGGGGGGGGGGGGACATACTGACTCGGGAGCGAGCATGAACAGTGAAGGGGGAGGATGATGTCATCCCCCTTCAGTTAAGAAACACCCAGCTGGGAGGGAAGATACGCCCCTGGATTTCAGGAACTGAGAAAATCAAGCTTCAAGAAAACAGCCGAACTGATGAAGCGATACATCCCCTTTAGGGATGAAATGGATTTTCCTTTTTGCCCCCAGAACTCTATTATGTAACCCCTGAATGTGGGGCCAATGACATACTTGCCAATCCGCCCGGGATAGGCGAGGGGGTTCCCGCTGCAAATGGTTTTTCCTCACCTGCCCGCCCCTTCCCCCCGTAAGGGTCAGCAAAATCTCCATTACTGAACCTGCTGTACCAGATGTTCTCTATATGAGAAAGTGGCGAGACCCGGCCCCCTGAAACCACTGCGTGAGGCATGATAGCATACCACATTAGTAGACGCTTCCAGCCCCGCAGAGCAATGCTGGGAGTAGGGGCATAGTTTAGCGGGAACCGCAATGCACTGGCCCTCTCCCAGCAATGCAGCGAGTGGAGACTCCAGGAGGTGGAGGAGGGGAGTTTAATTGTGTGTGTCGTGGGGCGGAAGGGTGGTACTGTGCGTGTTGAAGAGTTACTTGTGGGGTACTTGTGTGCGGGGGAAGTTATGTGTATGTGTATGGTGGGGTACTTGTGTGCATGTGATGGAGGGGTACTTGTGTGTGTGTGCAGGAGATACTTGTGGGGGGGTACTTGTGTGTGTGTGTGCAGGAGATACTTCTGGGGGGGTACTTGTGTGTGTGTAAATGTGTGTAGGAGTGCGGTCTGTCTCCAGCGGCCACAGGGGGTACAAGTTGCCCATTTGTCTCCTGCCCCTTGCGGTCTGACTCTGGTGGTCACAGTGGGCAGGAGACAGGCCGCAGGAGACAGACTTCTGGGCAAGTTGCCTAGGGAGATTGCGCTATTCAAGCATTCCAGAAAGCAGGTGATACTCTATCCCCCAAAGGCGGCACCCAATTTTCCTATCATGGAAAGCTGGATGTTACCTCTGGGCGATGGGTGTCACTCAGCTTTCCTGGATGAAAATAGGCTATCCAGCCTCTATGTTTGTGTGTAATGTTTCTTTACAGGTTGCCATTGGACTACTTCCGGATCAAGTGGAAAACCCTTTTACGTCAGAATCAACCTTCAATTATTTCTTTAAATAAGGGTTCTGGTATTGTGGAGTGTTTATTTAAATAAGAGTTTTCTGTGCAATTGTGTGTGATTTTTTTTCTCATATAATTCCACTGATAGTAATGGATGTACCTGACAGCCACCTCTCCATTACTATCGCTCGGGCTTGGTGCCAGCCAGAGTGATAGTAATGGAGAGGCGTCTGTCAGATAAGTCCTTAACCAGCCAAGGTAAAACCAACAGCTACAGCCTGATATTATCAGAATGGAAAGGTCCGTTGATACTGGTCCCTAAAAACCTTTTATTTAAATAAATATTCTCCAATATCCGCCCAATTTAACAATTTTTTTAAATAAATAAATCAACGGTTGGTTTGACAAAAACCACTTATTCCAACATATTCTATTGGGGAAACCTGTATAAAAAAAAAAAAAAAAAAAAAATTCAGTACTAAACTTTTCTAAAAATCTCCTGCATCCTCTGAAGATCATTCCTGTAGCTGATTTTCCGGGGGTGCGGGGTACGGAGTTCAACCTGCACAATTGTTGGATTCAACATGGATATTAAGATCTGGACATAAAATATATCTAATACAGTCTGCAGATCGTAACAATGGGAACCTGGCAAGGGATGGCATCTGGGTGTGAGTGGAGCCAACTGTGTTCTAAGCAGGTTCTACTTGAAAGAAACAAGGATGGAACAGACAGTAACCAGTTGCAATGGCAATTATGTCCAGGTGGTCAACATTACCATTGATGGCAACAGAGGGTTAATAAGCTTGGGGTGACATCCATTGTCTGAGACCCTATTGACCATTTACTGGTGTGACAAAGCCTCAGGCCTAATGAGGTCTTTAGGAGACATTTCAAGTACAACAACGCCATCATCAGGAAGTTAAGGATATTACAACAAATAATGGATTTTGTATAACTGGAAGATGATTGGACAAAACAACCATAAAGGAGGCCGGAAGATATCGGAGTAAGGAGTGGAACTGTGGGCCTGTAAAGGTGTGGACGTGGCTTCGCATATACAGTATACAAGGCCAAGTTAGTAGTTAGTCAGTAAGTTATGTAGTTCAGTAATGTTAGTCAGTAGGTCATGTAGTTATGTAAGGTTATGTAGGTTATGATATCATGTTCTGTTATGTAGATAGTTTATGTTTTAGTGCTTATGTTATTTCCCATTGTAAGGACTTTTATTTTATTCTTTTGAGTAAACCAACTTTCTGTTAAGCTTTGACTCCTCATCATTCATAGAAATTACAGGACAGGAGAGGCGGTATATTAACCACTTATAAAAACAATATGATTTCTTGTGGGTACATCTACGCCACACCACAATATCTACAAGGATGGTCCTCTACCCCCCTCCTTCCAAAGAGATGTACGGTGTGCTCTGTACTATTATCTTCCACCCCTTCCCCACCAATATGTTATGCATACCAGTGCCAACACAAAATACAACCCCCCCATCACTCTACACCTAATATAACCTCTATATAACCTCTACACCTAATATGCCATAGTCCTCTCACCTCCACCTATAAACCCCATAACCTTTCCACCTGCACCTATCACCCCATTACCTCCCCACCTATCACCTTATGTGGAGTTTGTATAAAGGTGGCTTCATAGAAGATGTCTCTGGTGAGTACCTAGAAGTAACTGCACTGAAGTCACTTAAAACGTCCGCGAGGCTTGTACACTGTGTATCTTCTACCACTATATGGTTCACGTATGGAGGTAATATACAGTCTACAGAGCCTGTGTGCACTGGTATCGACCGCTATATGTTCACTGTATTGAGGAAATATACAGTCTGTGGAGCCTGTGCACTGGTATCTACCACTATATGGTCACTGTACAGAGGTAACATACCAGTGTACACCTGCTCTACAGATTGTATATTACCTCCATACAGTTACCATATAGTGGTAGATACCAGTGTACACAGGCACTGCAGACTGTATCTACCACTATATAGTCACTGTATGGAGGTAATATACAGTCTGTAGAGCCTGTGCACAATGGTATCTACCACTATATGGTAACTGTACAGAGTTAACATACAGTCTGGGCAGTGCCTTTGACTCTGGTATCTACCACTCTATGGTCACTTAGGTGGTAATATACAGTCTGCAGAGTCTGTTACACGGTTATCTACCACTAAGTGGTCACTGGTAATGAGTAATAACAGTCTACAGAGCATGTGTACACTGGTAATCGAACCACTAATGGTCCACTGTAGGAGGTAATAACATCTGCAACCTCGTGTACACTGTACTACAACTATATGGAGGTAATAGTCCGTCTATTCAGCCTCCTGGAAGCTGAATAGGCTATCCAACAGTCTAGGAAACCTGGGTGATGCCAAAACCCTAAATTAGCTTTCTTCCAGAGCCGTTACATAGTTAGGTGGAACGGGACCTTTTGTAAAGGTGTGTGGGCTTGGACACAGAGAGGAAGCCTGTGGTCATTCAAATATTTTGGGGTTGTACGCTTTGAATACCTCAACTTCAGGTTTCCATGATGACCCTTTTCAAAAGTTGGCAAGTATGGCTATAGTGGATCTACTAAGTGTCCTCAGATCCCGGTTGTCAAATGATGTTCATCACAGCAGATAAACCCCAAAACCTGATCCTAAGCCTCATGTACGGCAGGACCCATGGAACGCCTTGGAGAGAAGTCACCTCCTCAGGCACGCTCGCGTATTTTTAACATGCTTTGAATAAAGGATTCTAGATTTTATATCTGCATCGGGTGGTTATCGCTGCAACACACGTTCCATGGAAATAACACAGGATCCCTGAAGAAACCTCTGAATTCATTACTACTCACCTGTTGTCACATCTTCGGGGATCTCCTCCTTCACGTCACTCATCCTCGGCTCATCGCTCCTCATATTCTCTTTCTACCAGCTTCCACTTTAGTATCAGTCAATCTTCACTCCTGATGGTGACTTATGAACAATTCAGTAGCAGCGACAACTGCGCAAGATAAGAGACAGCCCCCAAATATATATTAGCCAACATCTCTGTGACTGCAGGAGTTCCCACACCCTGTAAACAGTTGTGTAAAGGGTGCTCACCTACCTGAAGGATTCCCTTGGACGTCCATCTCTTCTACTTCATCCACAACCTCAATCTTAATAAGTCAATTTAACACCCTGATGTGACATATTGACAAGTCAGTAAGCATACAGATCTGACTTCACAGAGACCCCAAAATATATATGAGCCCATCTGGTGACTGCAGGATGTCACACCCCGTTTACAGATGGGGTATAGGGCTCCTCTACCTGAGGATCGCCTGGACGGTTCCATATGCTCTTCTGCTTCATCCTCACCTTAAATATCAATCAGATTTTCCTCCTAAAGAGATAAAACCAGTGAAATAAGTGCAGGTTGTTCCATTCTCGTCATATTTAGAGGAGACTTCAGCTCCCTCTACCTGATGATTCTCTGGGACATTTCCCTCTGGACAAGTCCCTGGAAAATACAGAAGACTGGAACATCTCTCAGCTGGATTTCTCCTACTGGATCCATCTGTAGGGAGCACACCGTGATGCATACTTGAGCTGTGGTCTATCTGTCTATATAGCAAATACATCACCTCCAATTCGACGATAAGACAGGAGAGAGGGAGATAGAAGGAGATTGGGAAGGTGATGTTACTCCTTACTGTGACTTATCTCACCTTGTGATGTCAGCTGCCGTGGATCCTCCATCGATGACCTCCTGGTAATGATCCCTGTGTCCATCTATGTTTACGTTCACTCCCCCTCCTCCATGGAGACCTTAGACAGCGTGACAGTCCTGACAACTTTAGAGGAACCTGACAACACAAGGATCCATCATCAATCCAGCAGACCCCCATCATCCCCATGTGTTATGTATAATGTCCCCAGCATCCCCTCACCTCTTCATCATCCAGACCCATCATCCATGTTCTGTATAATTCCAAGCATTCCCCTCACCTCTCTCATCATCCATCCAGACCCATCATCCCCGTGTGTTTATGAATCATTTCCCCATCATTCCCTTCATCTCTCATGATCCAGACCGATCATCCTGTGTAGTATAAAGTCCCAGCATTCCCCCTCACCTCCTCATCATCATCAGACATCTCCCCTGTGTTATGTATAATGTTTCAGCATTCCTCCTCAACCTCTTTAATCCTGACCCATCATCCCCTGTGTTTATGATAAAGTCCCAGCATTCCCCTCAACCTCTCAATCCTCAACCATAACCCATCAACCCCGTGTGTTATTGTATAAAGTCCCAGCATTCCCCTCACCTCTCATCTTCCAGACCCATCATCCACTGTATTATGTATCATGTCTCAGCATTCCCCTCACCTCTTGTAATCCAGACCCATCATCCCCTGTGTTATGTATAATGTCCCAGCATCCCCCTCATCTGTCATCATCCAGACCGATCATCCCCTGTTGTATGTATAATGTTCCAGCATTCCCCTCATTTGTCATCATCATCCAGACCCATCATACCCTGTGTTATGTATAATTTCCCAGCATTCCCTTCACCTCCCAGACCCCTCCAGTGTTGTTACTATAAAATTCCCAGTCACCCCTCCAATGGTGTTATTACACTGATCAAAAAAGTAAAGAGGACACTCAAAACCCACATCCTAGATCTCAATGAATGAAATATTCCAGTTACAATTCTTCATTCATTACACAGTGGAATGAACATGGAGCCAATGTCCAGTCTAACAATCGTGGTTTTCTCTGACAAATGCCAATTGCCCTGCACAGTGTTGGGCTGTAAACACAACACTGAGATGTGGACACTGGGCCCTCATACCTTCCTCATAGGGTCTGGTTCTGACAGTTTGAGCAGACACATGGATATTAGTGGCGACTGGAGGTCGTCTTGCAGGGCTCTGGCACTGCTGCTCCTGTTCCTCCTTTCACAAAGGAGGAGGTAGTGGTCCTGGGCTGTTGTCCACCTACAGCCCCCTACATGTCTCCTGGTATCTGCTCCATGCTCTGGACACTGTGGTGTCAGATACAGCTAACCTTCTTGCCACAGCTCGCATTGATGTGCCATCCTGGATGAGCTGCTCTATCAGAACACCTTCTGTGGGTTGTAGACACTACCTCATGCTACCTCTAGGGGTGAGAGCAATGAAAAAATGCAAAAGTGACCAAAACAACAGCCAAAAAGGATGAGAACAGAGAAATGGTCTGTGGTCACCACCTGCAACACCACTCGGTTGTCTTGATAATTTCCTATCAGTGTTGACTCATAACTCACATAATTCCCAGTACTCCCAGTCACCTCTCCAGTCATCACCAAGACCCATCCACTGGTGTTACTATCTAATTCCCAGTCACCAGTCATCACCCAGACCCCTCCAGTGGTCTGTTGCCAGGTAGTGCCCCCATTGTTAGCCAGGTAGTGCCCCCATTGTGAGCCAGGTAGATGCCCCCATATGTTTTTGCCAGTAGTGCCCCCTCTGTTAACAGTAGGTGCCCCCATTGTTTGCCAGGTAGGTGCCCCCATTGTTTGCCAGGTAGTGCCTCCTCTGTTGCCAGGTGATGCCCCATTGTTTGCCAGGTAGTGCCCCCATTGTTGCCAGGTAGTGCCCCCATTGTTTGCCATGTAGATGCTCCCTCTGTTGCCAGGTAGGTGCCCATTGTTGCCAGGTAGTGCCTCCTCTGTTGCAGGTGAGTGCCCCCATTGTTTGCCAAGGTAGTGCCCCCTTTGTGCCAGGTAAATGCCCCCATAGTTGCCCAGGTAGTGCCCCCATTGATACCACCAGGTAAGTCCCCCCAATTTAGCCAGGTAAAAGATTCCCCATTTGGTTTTTGCCAGGTAGTGCCCCATTGTTGCCAGTAGGTGCCCCCATTTTTGCCAGGTATGCCTCCGCTGTTTGCCAGTGATGCCCCCTTTGTTTGCCTTTTAGTGCCCCCTTTGTTGCCATGTAGTGCCCCATTGTTAGCCAGGTAAGATGCTGCCCTCCGTTGCCAGGTAGTGGCCGCCCATTGTTTGACAGGATAGTTGCCCACCTAAACTATAAAAATAAAATAATAAAAAGCACTCACCCTGACCAGGCTCCTTCAGTGCGGCCGATAGTCCGGACGTCCTCCTCAGGGGAAGTGAGAGCATCCGCGCGTCACATCCCCACCTGCGCCGCTGACCTGTATGTAAACGGCGCGCACCGGCGCTGTAGATACAGGGGGATGAGGGAGGAAGGGAAACGATCCCGCCGCCCTCCTCCCTGCACATCTGCAGACTCCGGGCGGGTGAAGCGGGCGCAGCGGCCACTTCCACCCTCCTGAGGATATGGGCTACTCTTTAGCCGCGGTCAGTTTAATGGAGCCCCCGCTCGCCTGTTGGCGCGGAAAAATGCCAACTCTGGCTGGGAGGTTGTAGGGACCCCAATTAGCGGGACCCCCCCCACCAAAAGCGGGAGAGTTGCCATGTATGGTATAACCCTCCCCTGTAGGTAGCACTCCGCACATTGCTTGTTATTATTATTATATATTTTAGAGCCATTGATTCCAGGGTGCTGCACATTCAGGGGATCACATACATAACATAAGTCAAACAAATACAATAGTGACAATCTGTGACTAACAACAGGTACAGAGGACTCTGCCCGCAAAGGCTTAGGCCCGGTTCACACGGCTTATTCAAGCCGTAATTGTGAGCCGGATTTCTCTCGCAATTACGACTTGAATAAGGGGCGGGTGCGCTGCCCTCCGGCCCCATAGACCTTCATTATCCACGGCGCGTATTGCGCCGGGATAATGTGCATGTCAATTTCTCCCCGCCCGGCGGATTCGTCGAGCGGTATGAGCGACAGAATCCATAGTTCTCTATGAGAACTATGGATTACTGTAATGACTGAGACGGATTGGAGCCGTACTGCAGCGCAAATCCGGCGCGCAGTACGGCTCCAATCCGCTCCCAAATAAGCCGTGTGAACACGGCCTTACAATCTTGGAGAGTAGAGAGGCGACATCTGGGCCGGAGATGTAGAGTTGGTGTCATCAGCATACAGGTGGTAAGGAAAACCATGTGATGCTATGAGCTGACCCAGACCAAGAGTGTAGATAGAGAAGAGTAGTAGGGCCAGGACAGATCCCTGGGGGACAACACCAGAGATTGTGGCCCGCTGTCTTGGGGTTATACTAGACTCGGACCTGTCCTTCACCCCATATATCCAATCCCTTGCCCGCTCCTGTCACCTGCACCTCAAGAACATCTCCAGAATTCGTCCGTTTCTCACTGTGGAAACAACTCAAACTCTCATTGTTGCTCTTATTCTTTCTTGTCTTGACTACTGTAACTCCCTACTTGTTGGTCTGCCTCTCTGTAAACTCTCCCTTCTCCAATCTGTCCTGAATGCAGCAGCCAGGCTCGTCTTTCTTTCCAGTCGCTATACTGATGCCTCTACCCTGTATCAGTCTTTGCACTGGCTGCCTATTCAGTACAGAATACAACATAAACTCATCACTCTCACCCATAAGGTTCTCCACAGTGCTGCACCCCCATACATCTCCTCCCTCATCTCTGTCTACCACCCTACCCGCTCTCTCCGCTCTGCTACTGATCTAAGACTACACACCTCACTCATCCAAACCTCCCATGCCCGTCTCCAAGATTTTGCATGTATGGCACCAGTTCTCTGGAACATGTTACCCCATGTGATCAGGCACACTCACAACCCTCACAGTTTTAAGTGCGCTCTGAAAACTCATCTTCTTAGACAAGCCTATCAAGATCCCTAATTGTTAACCCCCCCAAATTCTGTCACACATTTGTCACTTCCTGCACTTTGGCATCCACAGGCACTTATCTGTATATAGATGTATGGTTGGGATGGCAGGTTTATCCACTTTTTATGTATACTACCCCATATGTATGTAACATGGCTGGACCATGTAAACCAAACACTTGTCACCCTTTGTTTCACCCATACACCCCAATAGATTGTAAGCTCTTGCGAGCAGGGCCCTCACACCTCGTGTCTCATTTGTCAGTAGCTTTTTTATAATGTAATGTCTGGTTTGTCTGTGCTTATTCCCTCTATATTGTAAAGTGCTGCGGAATATGTTGGCGCTATATAAATAAACATTATTATTATTATCGGGCGAGAGAAGGAAGTGGTGTGAGAGTGAGAGACACTGACTGTCTGATCAGTGAGGTACGAGGAGATCCAGGAAATAGCCAAGTCCGTGAAGGGAGGAGAGGATGTGTAGCAGGAGTGAATGGTCGACAGAGTCAAAGGCAGAGGACAGGTCTAAGAGCATAAGGACAGAGTAGTGGTGTGAGGCTTTGGCAGTTACTAGGTCGTTGGTGACTTTGGTTAGAGCGGTTTCAGAAGAGTGGTGGGTCAAGGAGAAAGTTTGTGGAGCGATGTAATGACAGTTGTAGATGCTGCTCAAGGAGTTTAGAGGCGAATGGTCGCTGTGAGATGGGGCGATAGTTGGACAGAGAGGTGGGGTCAAGAGATGCTTTCTTAAGGATGGGGGTGATGGTAGCGTGTTTAAAGGAAGAAGGAAAGATGCCAGAGGTTAATGATATGTTGAAGAGATGGGTGAGGGCTGGGATGATAACAGCACTAAGGTCAGGGATGAGGTGGGATGGCAGTGGGTTAAGATTACAGGTGGTGAGGTTGGATTTGGACAGTAGAGAGGAGAGCTTGTCATGAGTGACAGGAGAGAAGCAAGTTGGGGGAGTAGTGACGGGAAGGTGTAGAGATGGGCTGTGGGGGCACTGCAGGAATAGAGGTAGGCGGAGGGGACTGCGGGTGAAGCTTTGCCTGATGAGATTGATCTTATTTAGGAAGTGAGTGGCGCAATCGTCTGCTGAGAGGAGAGTTGGGGAAGGGGGTGCAGGTGGACGTAGGAGAGCGTTGAAGGTGTTAAAAGTTGTCTGGGGTTGTGAGACGGAGGATATGATAGTGATGAAGTAATCCATGGTTGTTTGTTCCCTCATCATCTCCCACCTGGATTACTGCAACCTCTTCTCTGTGGCCTCCCGTCTAGTCCTCTCCTCCCTTTCACTCCATCCTCTGCTGCCTGGCTGCTCCACCTCTCTCCTCACTGCTCCTCTGCCAATCCCTCCACTGGAGACACATTGCCCCGAGAATTCAGAGCGAACACCGACATATAAGGCTCCTCATAACCTGCCCCTCCCTTCCCCCATACATCTCTACACTAATCTCCTGATACCTCCCTCATGTAATCTCCATCAATAACCTGTCCCCCCCCATACATCTCAAACCCAAATCTTGATACCTCCCAGTAATCTCCATCCTAATTTCCCCCCAACATTCTCCCAATCTCCTGATACCCCCCCTCATGTAATTCTATCCAAAACCCTGCCCCTAAACATTTTTTGCCCTAATCCCCTGATCCTCCCATCATGAAAACTCTCAAAACCTCTCCCCCTTTAAATGTTTTTTCGGGATACCGCAATCAGAGAACTGGTGCGCACATGTGGGGTCTTTGGAGGTGAAGAGGGAGGTTGGATTATGGGTGTTTGTAAGATCACACAGACAGAGGAGTGCGTAGGGGTAGATTGATAGTGGGGTAAAACCCTGGGGGGCTTTATGGGTGAGAGGGTTCGTTTTTACTGTGTTAAAGCAAAACCCCGAAATCAATCAGGAAATCCAGAGATGAAGCAACCAAATGTCTTTATTTAAACGAGGGGGCTAAAGGGTAGGTGAAAAAAAAATGGTAAATAAACCCAACGGTTTCCGGCCCTCCCGGGTTCCTTGTACAGTTACAACACATAAGAAATAGACCATAAAATACAAAAATTCAAAAACCAAATCATGAAAGCCAATGGAAGGGGGGGGGGGGGAGGATCTGAAACAAAAAATTTAGAAGCCATCATTTAAAAAAAATTTGTCAAAAAATATTGTGAATTGAACTTTAAATAAAAAAAAAATTTGTTTTCTAGTATTTTCAAAACTTAAATGCTAAAAAAAGTTTTGATCAGTAAATATATAATTTTCATTGCGGCGATTCATCCCTTTTGGGGAATCTCGTATACTTCTAAAACCCAAAAAACGCCTTCTTATTCTAACTTTTTCCCCAACCCCCTTCCCGGGGGGCCCTTTTTAAACTTTTTCAATGACTTTAATTTAAAAATGTTACTGAACCTGCATTTTCCTCATAAAGGGAGGGAAACTTGAATGGATATTTTATTTCTTATTATTTGTGCTCTGTACTTTTTTTTTAACCTTGCGGTTTTAGAAAAAAAAATGTGAAAACCGCTCACCAGAAAAACTTCGGGGAAAAGCGGGTACGTAATTCCTTTCAGGGCACGGGGCAATGGAAATCATGGGGCGGAGTGAAAGGTGAATACAAGAAAGCTGTGAAAACCAGCATTTTCCACCCCAATTTTGGGAAAAAAAATGAAGAAGGTTCACTCTTTATTGAAGAAAAAAAGAACTATAAAAATCAGGGGTTTAAAAAATCCAAAAACCCAAAGTTACGCTTTCAGGCTTACCCTTTCAGCCCTTATCAAAATCAAAAAATGGTCCCAATACTTCAATATATATCCACCCCCCAAAAACCAATTACTTTTTTTACCGGGATATTTAATTCAAAATTTACCCAACTGAAACAGAGAGAAAAAATGGATGCAAAAATGTAAAAAAAATTTGTTAAAAAAAATTTTTGCAAAAAATGGTTGCAAAAAAATTTTTAAAAAAAACGTTTACAAGTAAACCCAGACTATTATGATTGATATCTGAAAGCATAAAAAACATGTAAAAGATAAATAAGAATTTTTATAATATAAAAATTAATTTTAAAAAAAGTAAATCGATTTTTATTCGGCATTAGGGAATCTGGTGCTAATACTAATACCCAAAAAAGCCTCCCTGTTCATAACGCTCTCTCCAAACTCCCGCGTAATGGTTTACAAGTGGTTCTATGGCTATTACCTAAGATGTTGTAAAGTCACCCTTTATGACATGCGGAAAGTTTGGAACCCCAGAAATTTACGGGGGCTGGAAAGAGTAGCGTCATAGGGGTTTCCCCCACCGGATATTGGGGACATTGGGGGTGCCCCTAAATTTGCACCCACCGATCACACCAAATAAGGTAAAAAAATGTTGGGGTTTACATTTTATTTAAAGTCTTAATTGGTAAAATTTTGCCTTTGTAAAAAATTCAAAAAAGTCCGCTTTAAACCAAAAATTACATTGCCCACATCTATTATTTCCATTTGAAGGATCCTTTTTGTCAATCCAAAATTTTTTTGACGATTAGAGGTATTGGTTTTCAGCTAGGGGAAAACCATGTTTCCCAAAGGTTTTGGTCTTTTTGGGTATAATTTAAATCCATTTTTGAAATTTCTTTTTTGGACGGGATCCCCTGTTAGCACAGGTGAAATTTATTGATAATATTAGTTTAATTCAAAGTTGCTAAACATGAGGAAAATAGCGCAAAAATTTTTTAACTTTTTTTTTTTTTATTTCCCAAATCCGTAAAAGATCATTCTTTCTCAATTGAGCTTATTTACCCCTTTTGTACTGCCAAGTTTTAACCCTCATTTTTTAACCCGTCACTATAACTCCTTTTCCCTTTTTATAATCTCAGCCCGGCTGCAATTTCTTTTTGATCAAAAAAATTTTCCGTGGGTAGATTGTTTAAATTTCATGATTTGGATGGGGAACTAGAGGCAGAAAGACACTTTTCCCTGATTGGTTTCCTTAGTTTGGAAAGAATCTCACCATGACAGGATTTACCCATCAAACCGAGATCCAAAAAGGCAAAGTTTGTTCCGAATTTTTAAAAAATGAATTTTTAAAATTTCTTGGGTTTTAAATTTAAGGAATCCCCAAATTTGGGGACGGACATAGCGATCCTGCAAATTAGCGCGTATCGTTTTACCCCCCATACCAAAGATTTCAGAGGCAAATGGAATGTTGGAAGAATAAATATACCTCTCCTCCACAAGAAACATAAAATGTTTGCGAGAACGGGAAAAACAAGCCCCATGGGACCTCCTTGAATTACAAGTAAAAAGAATCATAGAAAAAAAAAAAATTATGTCCCTAACAAAGGAACTCTGTTACCATAGAAAGTATAGTTTGAAGAGAATGCTCATACTGAATATCTATCTAACTGTCATGTGAGAGTTGCCTGTAAGGCAACGTCGTGTGTATAGATATAATAATGCAACGATTGTCACATGAAACCCAGCATAAGGCAGCCTCCATTTGACATCTTTGAACACCCTGAGAACCTCCGAGAAGTCCTCTAATAAAACTCGGTGATCTAAGAGCCTTTCATAAAAGGATGAAATATAATTCTAGGTGACTGCTCAACAAATTGATGCAGCTAATGATTAACATGAACATGACACTTTTAGCTAAACTACCCTTCTCTAAATGAAATTAGAAGCTATAATTCCGCCTTCTACAAGACCCTCATGTTTAAATCTTTGGATGAAAAACTAAGTGAATATATCCTAAACTAGAAGAATCCATTAATTCTTCCAACAGTCCAAATTCGCCAGAAGATTCCTCGATTATGCCCAAGTAAAAATATAAAAATGGCAACAAGATTCCAATGCACATATTTTCCCTAAACCGATTTTGAAAAACATATAGGAATAAGAGAAGAAACAGAAAAGTGTCCTTTTTTACACTTGGATGAGACCGCACAAACAGAACTGACACCTCTGATTCAGGAAGGTTGGATGGATTCCCATTTACAGTAATAAAGGGAAGGACAGTCATTTCCAAAAAACGCCAGGGACACCGCGGACCAGGCGGTATACCGAGGGGGGTGGGGGGCAGAAACCACCGAGACACATACCACGATTCCGGACAGGAACTTACATTAGCCCCGACCAACATCTAATTGTCTAAATTTTGAATCATTGATGATACTGTCTCGAATAAATGCACTGTACTAATTTATCTGCATGCATTTTTGTCCTGAAGATCAGATCAGTGTTTTTGAGTAAGTCCTGGGTTATATGTTCCCACTACCCGATTTCAACCTTTATGAACAATTAAGGATGTTAATCGGTTAGTGCACTCATTACACTTAAGAACATTTTTTAATGATAATTCTGAATCTCAGGAATTAGTTAACAATTGACATAGCTAATAAAGAAATAAAGGAAATTTTTTTCCCGTGGTTATAGACTTTGCTGAAGAAAGAGCCCAATGGCTTTTGGAGGACTTGAATGAAAATGGATGCCACTGTTAATATAACCTAACAAGATGTTTAAATTACAATATATACAGAAACATGATTTTACCCGGTCACAATCCTAGACTCCAGCCATGAGGAATTCCAATTTTTTTAGTAGAGCAGGAACTCAGGGATTCTACCAAGTAAAACAAAAACACGAGGCCAATTTAAATATGACCCCATTTAAAAAATAATTACAGGCCATAAGGATTTACAGTCTAACCCTTATCTCAGTATACGATCTGCAGATAAAGGTTCTGTTCATATATTGGATAAAGAATCTTTATCTTAAGATATTTTCATATGTATATCAGAGGATCACATTACAAAAAATTTAACGTCCAGATTCCCTCCTAAAAATTTCTCCGAAAGTAGACAAACTTGGAAGAAGGCTTTTTTTTAGGTATTCCTTTCGACAAACAAAGGAAGCTATGAGAATTAAATTTTTCCTAAATTCCGATTTACACGCATTACCTAAAGTACATAAGGGATTTTCCCTCCCTCCCATCGCCCTATTATAGCTGATTGATTCTATCTATGAACATTTAAAATACCTGGTTAGATTGCCATTTACAACCTTTGGTACTAGAACACCGAAGTTATCTTAGGCTCTACGATTTCCTCAGATGTCTCAAAGATTCACAATGGAGGCTGCCTTCATGTGGGTTTCATGTGACATCGTTGCATTAAATACCTCTATACCCACACGACTTGCTTACAGGCACTCACAAGCCATTTAGATACCGTGTTTCCCTCCCCGATAGTAAGACCGCGTCTTACATAACTGTTTAACCAAAAATCCCACTATGTCCTTACTTTCGGGTATGTCTTATATAGCATGTAAAAGTGCCATCTGTAGACAGGTATAGGGTCGCTGTAGGCAGGTATAGGGCCAGCTGTATCATGACAGGTATAGGGCCAGCTGTAAGACATATCAGTCGGCTGTAGGCAGGTATAGGGCCAGCTGTAGACAGGTATAGGCCAGCTGTAGACAGTATAGGGGCCCACTGTAGCAGTATAGGGCCAGCAGTAGGCAGGTCTAGGGCCAGCTGTACAGGTAAAGGGCCAGCTGTAGGAGGTACAGGCCCAGCGTAGGCAGTACAGGGCCAGCTGTAGGCAGGTATTGTCCAGTGTAGACAGGTATAGGGCCAGCAGTAGGCAGGTATAGGGCCGCTGTAACGGTATAGGGCCAGCGCAGCATGAATAGACCCACTGTAGGCAGAAAAACACTTACCTGCTCCCCGTTTCTCCCTCCCGCCCCCGCGCCCCCTCCTCGCTGCCCCGGGCCCTCCCGCGCCCGAAAACCCGGCACGGGCAGGGGCCCCAACATCGGGCCGCGCAAAACGTCTTATTTTTCGGGTACGTCTACATTAGGCGCCTCCCTAAAAACACCGCTACTCTTACTATCGGGGTGTCTTACAATGGGGGAAAAACACGAAAGAATCCAGTTATGATCTTTAAACCTTCAAACAATACTTTTCAAAGGGAACTGAGTTTCTTTTTAGGACATAATTTTTTTTTTTTTTCTTTTGATTCTTTTTACTTGCAAACTAAAGGGAAATGCCCCCATGGGGCTTTTTTTTTCCCCGGCTCCCCGCAAACATTTAGTTTTTTTGGGTGGGGGAGATATTTTTAAAATTTTTCCCAACAACCCTTTTTCCTCTAAAATTCTTCGGGAAAGGAGGTACATAGACGATACCCTGCTAATTAGGCGGGGAATTGTCTATGTCCCCCCAAAAATGGTGGATTAAAATTAATTAAAAACCAAAGATTTTTAAAATTCACTTTTAAAATTCGGGGAAAAAACCCATTGCCCTTTTTGGATTTTCGGGTAAGGGGGATCCGGCATGGTGAGTTTCATTCCAAACCTATAGAAACCCAAAAACAGGGAACAGTGCCCTTTTTTGCCTCTAGTTCCCCCTCCAAGTCATGAAATTTAAAAATCTACCCCTGGAAAATTTATTAGATCTAAAAAAAAATTGAAAGCCGGGCTGAAACGTATAAAAAGGGAAAAGGAAAAGTTATCAGGACGGGTTAAAAAATAAGGGTATTTTTGCATTTATAAAATTTTTTTCATGTTTAAAAAGATATCAATCAAAAGCTAGGTGTTCCTTGTAAACTGTTTTTTTGCATAATTTTTTGCATACTTTTTTTTGCATACTTTTTTTCTTTTCTTTTTTCAGTTGGTATATAGAATTAAATATCAGGGGGAAACAAGTAATTGGTTTGGGGGGTTGGAATATATTGAAGTAGGAAACCTTTGGGTTTGAAAGTTACGACTAAGGCTAAAGGGATAAGCCGAAACGCTCAATTTTGGGTGTTTTGGATTTTTTTACCATAAATTTTAAATATTTTCTTTTTTCAATAAAAGTGAAGTTTCCCTTAAAATTTTTCCAAAAATCCTGCTGAACAGGTGGATTAATAAAGCTTTCCTTGCGGATAGTCCCCCCTATTTAAATATACATCTTATTACAGATACCCCCCCAACCCAAATATAAAAAGTCACATGACCCTTTTCAAAATTTTAAAAAAACCCCTTTGATTTTAATTTTTTTTTGGGTTGACTTCCAATTTCATAAACGTATTCCCTTTCTTAACTAGCCTCAAAATTGCAATGATTTTTTCCCACATGAAAATACCCGTAAAATCAAACCCAAATTTTCTATTTTTCACTTTTTTGGAAAAAAACACTCGGAGATATTTCATTGGCCAAGTTCTACCCTCCTAAAAACGTTTTTTAACCCCTTTCTCTAAAAAGTCTTTCAGTAGGGGCCCTCCCCAAAAATTGAAAAAATTTTTTTCCGCAAAGTTTTTTAACTATACTGATAAAAAAAATTTTTAAAAATTTAAATTCTGTAACCACATTTTTTTTTTCTTCTCAGAGACTGTAAAAATGCTGTTTTTATCCCTCACTTTTTTGAAGTAAATGATTTGAATAACCACGTTTTTTTCAGTCTATTTTTCAATAATTTTCTTTTCTTCAGAAAGTCAATATCCTTGGAACCAGCCCGTCTAGCCCTGATGTATTCACCAGCCGGAATTGCTCCAATAGTTCGAAATGAATGGTTACTTGTAACAAAGTATTTCCACAGTGTGGTTTTCTAAAAAGTTTAGGAGATACACAACCCCCTCAACCTCCCCTAGATAGGGAATCTCAATTACAAGTATTACATTAAGTTTAATCAAAAACTTGGGTATGGGACGCCATTTTCGTGACCCCAAAAAAACAAAAAGGGGTCATCGATATAGCGCCATACCACAAGATACAATCGCCAAAAAGGGTTGCCAATACCATAAAGAGCGTGGTGTTCCCACCATGCCATAAAAATATTGGCTACAATGGGGGAAGCTGTGGCCCCCATTGGAGCACCCACCAATTGTAAATAGAACTGGTTGTCAAATTTGAAAAAATTATTTATAAGTCGGAAATATACGCTCATGATAATAAACATTTTGTATTCCTCTCTAAAACAATCATTGTCTTTCAAATAATGTTGAATAGCTACTAATGAAAACTCATGGGGAATACGGGAATACAAATTGGTTACATCACAACTCAACCGCGTATATGATAGAAGCCACTCAAAATTTTGAAAGGTTTTTAATTCGCTAGTACTATCTTTCAAATAGCCGGGCAATCCTCGAACTATGGGTTGAAGGTAAATGTCAACCCAGCGGCTTAGTTTCTCACTAATAGAATTATTGCTAGAGATGATGGGAAATGTAATTTTGGGGGAAAAGGGCCCTTCCTTATGCGTTCTGGGAATTCCATAAAAAACTGGTATTTTTGGGATTTAATTAAAAAAGGAAATCTTTTTGTTTTTCTGAAATAACCCCTAAACTATGGCTTTCCTCCAAAAGTTTTTCAATTTAATTTTTTATACTTTCCTGGATCATTTTCCATTTTCTGGTAAGTCTGATCATCTTTTAAAATCTCCAAAGCTAATTTTCTATAAAGCTCTTTATCAAGTACTACAATTTGACCTCCTTTGTCCAATTTTTTTATGATCAAGTTTTTATTCTTTTTTAATTGTTGTAGCGCTAATTTTTGTTTCTACTTAAGATTATCCATTTTTTTACCTTGCAAAATGATATTGTTTCTCTTATGGTTTTTATATTGAATCTCCTTAAGGTCCCTTTCCATAGCCTCCTGAAAAACATCAAGGGCAGATACTCTCACTTGAAGGGGATAAAAGGAGGGATTGGACATTTCATGACATACGTTTAAATTCTCAACATCTTCCCCTCTCTTTGTAATTCTTTCAATAATTTCAAGGATTTTTGTTCTGCAAAACTTAGCCCTTCATATTCATTCCCATAACTATTTTTAGTTGTAACTATAGATTTTTTTTGAAGATCATCAGCATTTTTTTTTTTATTTACAAAAAATCGTTTCACTGTTAAAAGTCTTGAAAACTTATTAATGTCTAATAATGTGTTGAGTAGGTCAAAATCCCTGGCTGGGACATAATTCATACCCTTATTTAAAACTTTGATTTTTCACTACTTAAAATATTGGGGGTGAAGATAACACCATATCTCCTCATCTCATTCACAATTTCTGCGTGTCAAAGTGTTTCTCTTTCTGTTTAGATGTATGTTTTCTTCCTCCTCTCCTTCTACGTCGTTTTTTGATGGTCTCTTTTTATCATCTTTGGACTTTTTTAAACTTAATCTTTCTGGTAAAGATGTGTCAGAATCAGAACCTCTAGGGTCCGACTCTTTTTCATCAGATAAATCAGATTCAAGAGGTTCACACTAATATTATGTATCAACGAAACCCATGTCCTTTTTAATATGGACTGGTGTTCTCACACTTTCCTGATGCCAGTTGTATATTTGATCCTTCTGATAGTCCTCTAAGTCCCTCTGGTACTTTTTCACTTTGTTTGTCATAATGAAATTTACTAATTTCTCTATATTTTTATTTGTTCTTTCCTGTAAGATTTTGTACGCTACGTCCGATTTAAACGTATCCAACCTGTTTTTTGTAGGTTCTGTAAATTGTGTTCTATTTCTAAAAGCTTCTCCTTTTCACAGTCCACAATCAATTCAATTAATTTAAGGGAATAGTCTGATAAAACATCATTCCAAGTCCACTGTATAAACAAATGTAGGCACTTTTTTTAATCTTCAAACCCCGGGGGATCATTTGTTTCTCAATATATTTTTCAAGGAACTGTGATCCCACCACACCTTTAAATCTTGAATTTTCACTTCCTCAAAGTCTTTCAATATCTCCAAGACTGCTGGCATCATTTTCTTGTTCACAAAACACCTGAGCCAGTTTGGCCTCAAGATTCATGGTGTTTGTATTGCAGGTAAACAAACAGTCTAAAACCAACCCCCAAACTTATAATGACCTTAGGCAAACCCCCACTAGTGGAAAATTTCCCTTGAATTGTTCTTTCCTTATCAATAGGGGCTGGCAGTAAAATAGACAAAAATGCAACTGTATATAGCTCACCGCTTCTTCTTAAGGTGCAATGTCCACATATTCTCAGGGGGGAACTGATCTCCGCACGGAGAACTGCCATCCCTTTGCTCCCAACACATTCAAGCATAACCCAAATCAATCAGGAAATCCACGGGTGAACAACCTCTGATCTTTATTACATGGGGCTCACAGGTAGGTGACAAAAAAAATGCGTAAAAAGCTCCAACGCGTTTCCGACCCTAACTGGGTCCTTGTTCACAGCTTACAAACACATAGGAAATAGACACATATATACAAAAACTTAAAACCTATCAATGAAAGCCACATGGAAGGGGGGGAAAGGGATCTGACAACGTAACTCTTAGAATGCCAGCCACATTTAAATATATGTCAAATGATATATATTGAATCTGAACAGTAAATACAAACAGCATGATAGAATCTAGTATATCCTATACTTAAATGCTCTAAAAATGTAATAAGAGCTCAGAAAATATATAACGAATCATTGTGGCGATTCATACCTTTAGGGAATCTCGTATCGCATTCTAAAATCCAAAACGCCTCTCTTATTCTAACTTTTCTCTTCCAACCTCCTTCCCGAATGGGCTTTTCAACTTTTTCAATGTCTCCAAATTTAAAAGATGTTACTGTTAGTTTATACTGTGTTTTGTAATAAAGAAGCAACCAGTGCAGTGACACAGGGTGGAGGTGTCGGTATGGTGATGAGAACAATGTGGAGGCGTGACGGGTACTGAATGAAGGCGTCGGTGCAGTGACGGGTACTGTGTGGAGGCGTCGGTGTAGTGATGGGTACTGGGTGGAGGCGTCGATGTTGGGATGGATACAGGGTGGAGGCGTCGGTGCAGGGACGGGTACTGGGTGGAGGCATCAGTATAGTGACGGGTACTGTGTGGAGGTGTCAATGTAGTGATGGGTACTTGGTGGAGGCGTCGGAGTAGTGGCGGGTATCGGGTGGAGGCGTCTGTGTAGTGATGGGTACTGGGTGGAGGCGTCGGTGTAGTGGCAGGTCCTGGTGGGGCATCGTGTAGTGTCAAGTACTGGGTGGGGGCGTCGGGGTGTGGCAGGTACTGGGTGGGGGCGTCAGTGTATGGCAGTATTGGGTGGATCGCCGTGTAGTGGAAGGTATGGGAGAGCTCATGTAGTGGCAGGTATTGGGTACTGGGTGGAGGCGACTCTAAACTGTCACAAGTTCTGCAAGTCTGCTGCCTTGGGGTAACCTTTCACTCCTCTCGGTCTTTCAAACCACATAATTAACGGCCTTACCTCCGACTCCACCTGAAAATTATTTCCCGAATCCACTCATTACTCATCTTTAAATGCCCTTGTCATCTTCTTCTGCCTAGACTACTTTAACTCCCTTCTCTGGGCCACCAATCTAGCAACCTTGCTCCCCTCCAAATCATCCTCAAGTCTGCTGCTCGTCTGATCCACCTCTCTCCTCACTACTCCTCTTCCTCTCCCCTCTGCCAATTCCTACACTGGCTGCCCATTGCCCAGTGAATCCAGTTCAAGTTACTATCCATGACCTACAAGGCTCTCTATAACCTCTCCCCTCCAAACATCTCTGCCTTAATCTCCAGATATCTCCCCTCACACCATCTCCGCAACTCACAGGATCTTCTCCTCTGCTCTCCTCTTGTCAGCTCCTCACACAGCCATCTCCATGACTTCTCTTGTGCTTCCCTAATTCTCTGGAACTCACTGCCCCAACACATCAGACTCTCCCCCACTTTCACCAGCTTCAGAAGCAACCTGGGAACCCATCTTTTGAGTATTGACTTTAACCCTCAATATCCCTGCTAACGCCCCCCCCCCCCCACACACACACACAACATGTGTGACCCTTTACTTCCTGTTTCTTTCCTCCTTTCTTTTAGATTGTAAGCCTTTGTGGGCAGTGTCCCCTCTTTCTCTGTGCAAGTTGTTAATCATTTGTTCCCATTGTACGTGTTTGATATGTTATGTATGTGACCCTCCTTGAATGTTCAGCGCCCTGGAACTAATGGGGCTTTAAAATAAATAATAATCAATTTTCGTGCCCTTCATAGGAAGATGAATGTACGTTCTTATAATTGATGTACAATTGTGGCAAGTAAGACCTGAAATTTTCTGAGTATTTAAAAAAGTCTAAGACGATGTCTTCACCTTATTGTTTCTGGTTGGATTTTCGGCAGATTCAGTATTTAGAATCCACAAAAAAACAGTGGCCATAGACCGCAATACAAAATCCAAGCTGTAGTCCACGGCGCACAGATTGTCAGATTTCTGAACCGCCGGCTTCTGCCGGAATATAGATCATGTTCTATCTTCTGGTGGATTCTAGTGCACGTCTATGTACTGGGCCAAAATCCAAAAAACGCCACTTTTTTTGCACAAACCCACAGCAAAAACTGTGGAATGGCAATGTTAAAACACTTGGATTTCTGACAGCATTTTCACTTAACCCGTATAGACAAAGCCTAACTCTTTACAGTCCAATCTGAAGGAATCCACTGATTTCCTGACGTCTGACCTTCCTGGCCTACAAACCTCAGCCGCCTCCAATAGATGACCGCACTCCTCATCCCTTTCCAGAATATTCCACCCTCTGGTTACTTTGTCTAATAAGGTTGGAGCTGATCATATGTTGTTATGTACATTTATGTTCCTGAGGTTTTGTATCCTAGTGATGTCTGGTGACGCCTCTCCGACCTCTTCATCTTGTACAGATTGGTCTAGTTCCTCTCCAGAGCCCCCAATGAAAGAAACACATGGTCTCCATATCTGCGCCATGTAATTATGTGCCCAGAAAGTGGACAACTGGACACCGACTGTGCTCCAAATGCAGAATAGATTTGTGTAACTTGGAGCTGCCGGAGACCCCATCAAAGTAATATTCAGTCCCAAACCTGAAATAGTTCATTGTCAGTATCAGGTCCAATAAATTCATAAGAAATCAGGTGAGGTAAGGGGATTAGCCGGCTCTGTCAAACTCACTCCACTGTGCCCTCCACTCAGCAGAGAAGCAGATGGAGAATATATATACAGTATATTCCTCACATTGCTGTAAATATTGTATTCTATCTTTTCATGGGACAACACTGAGGATCTGATTCTTTGATGCTGTGTAAAGTAGTCAGTGTACAGCTTGTATAGCAGTCTAAATTTGGTGCCCTCAGTATAGGACAAACACAAGGCCATACTTACAGCTCAATGGGTGGACAATAGATTAATCCCAGTAGGAGGTGATATAAGCCTCAGTAAAAGGCAGTGGTGGTCATGGAGTTGTTTGCAGTTGGTATCATGTTGGGTACTGCCCTGCGGCCCAGAAGGGAGGGGATCATGCTCTGTTTCAATATGTCACAGGGCATGTTGGCATTCATGGTTCGCACAATGAACTTTAGCTCCCAACAGCTGGCAGCTTTCATGCAGCCCCAAACCATAACACTCCCACCAGCATGCCTGACTGTAAGCAGACCTCACCTGGTTGCTGCCACACATGCTTGAAAGCATCTGTACCAAATAAGTTTCTCTTGGTCTCTTCAGAGCACAGGACATGGTTCCAGCAATCCATGTTGAACTTCCCATGACCAGTATGAGAGAGTGTGAGAGTGATAACACCAAATTTAACTCACCTACTCCCATTGACACCAGAGACCTTGTAACACTAACAGGTCACATGACACCATGGAGTGAGAATGGGAAATGGGGTCTTCACTTTTGTTGCCAACGGTTTAGAAATTGATGGCTGTGTTGAGTTATTTTGAGGGCACCAAAGTGTCAAATCTTCAGTGTTGTCCATGAAAAGATAGAATACAATATTTACTATAAGGTGATGGGATGTACTCACTTCTGAGATAGATAGATAGATAGATATTGCAGTCCTTGCCCTGAGAGAAGAACTTTGCCCTTAAATGGCTTCATTATCTGTTGCAGTCTTTGTCCTGGGACGGGGTGTCCACTATAGAGTAGGTATAGCCACTGCTCAAAACGCTAAAACCCCACATCCTGGATCTCATTGAAGGAAATATTCCAGTGTCAATTCTTATTCATTACATGGTGGAATGTGGTGAGAACAAGAAAACATAGAAATGATCAATGATGATCACAATGACTCTCCCACTGTAAGATATCCATTTGTGTGAGTTATGAGAAGATGTGGAAAATATTAAAACCCGTGCTGTAGAGATAATTTTAAGTGGAGGATGATACAAAATGGCCGCTGGTCTGAATATGGTTTCTAGAAGTGTCCGGTGTTGTCTCTCTATGTATGAACAGGAATCCAGTAAAGACTGTTTCCACAGAACATTCTTGTGATGGGGTGTACATCCATTGTAGACTGATTGGCATTTGATGTGTGATGCAGGTGATTACACAAAGGCTTATTAGTTGTCTAGAGAGAAAACGGCCAAATTCAGTGATCGGCAGATTTTCAATCAAGCAATATATACACTCACCGGCCACTTTTTTAGGTACACCATGCTAGTAACGGGTTGGACCCCCTTTTGCCTTCAGAACTGCCTCAATTCTTCGTGGCATAGATTCCACAAGGTGTTGCAAAAATGCTCAATTGGTACCAAAGGGGCCAAAGGTGCCAAGAAAATATTCCCCACACCCTGACACCAAACCACCCCCAGCCTGAACCGTTGATACAAGGCAGGAAAGGATCCATGCTTTCAATGTTGTTGACGCCAAATTCTGACCTACCATCCGAATGCGCAGCAGAAATCGAACTCATTAGACCAGGCAACGTTTTTCCAATCTTTACTGTGCAATTTGATGAGCTTGGGCAAATTGGAGCCGAAATTTCCTGTTCTTAGCTGAAAGGATGGCCCCGGGGGTGGTCTTCTGCTGCTGTGCCCATCTGCCTCAAAGTTCGCCGTACTGTGCGTTCAGAGATGCTCTTCTGCCTACCTTGGTTTTTAACGGGTGGCTATTTGAGTCATGTTGCCTTTCTATCAGCTCGAACCAGTCTGCCCATTCTCCTTTGACCTCTGGCATCAACAAGGCATTTCCGCCACAGGACGCCGCTCACTGGATGTTTTTTCTTTTTCGGACCATTCTTTGTAACCCAGAGATGGGTTTTGCGTGAAAATCCCAGGAGATCAGCAGTTTCTGAAATACTCAGACCAGCCTTCTGGCACCAATAAACCATGCCGTTCAAAGGCACAAAATTTACCTTTCTTCCCCCTACTGATCTCGGTTTGAACTGCAGGAGATTGTTTTTGACCCCTGTCTACATGCCCTTTAAAAGGGACTGAGTTTCCCCATGTGATTGGCTGATTAGGAAAATTTAAATGTTTAAAGAGCATTGGACAGGGGTACCTAATAAAGTGGCCGGGGGAGTGTATGTACTCTGCTGTTGATGTTTCTTTCTTTTTTGAAACCCTCCCCTTAGAATCTAAAGGGGAGAATAAAAGTTGGGTTTTTCCCAATTTTTATTATTCTTTAATTTTTAATATTTTTAAAAAATAATTCTATTTTTTAAAACCATGAAGTCTGAATTTTGGGAAAAAAAAATCAAAAACAAATGGAAAAAACAAAAATCCGGCTTTATCCCCCTTCAGTGGAAAAAGCCTTTAAGACAAAAGGGAAAATTTTGGTTTAGTTGTGTTGGGGCCCCACGTGCCTGTATGACCTCCCTTTCAAAACCTGGGCATTCTCCCGATGGGCTCAGTAGGGTGGCCCCCACCTCCGGATGACCTCCCAACAATTTCCTGGGGGATTCTTTCCGTTGAGGCGTGGTGGAGGTTTTGAGGGGTTCCCCCCCCCCAGGAAATTAGATTTAACCATAAGTCACCTCCCGGACAGGGCTTTGGGGGCAATGTGGCTTTGGTGGATGGAAAGAGACCCTGATGTCCCAGAAGTTTTTGGTTGGTTCAGGTCTGGGGAACGCAACAGTTTGATAGCACAATGGCTTCATCCGGCCCGGGGGTCCGACCCCCCTTCAGCCATGAGACCAAGAAATTTAAAAAACAAACCCGAGGGAACCCCGGGGCCCCCTGACCCGCATATGGGTTCCCCACAAAGGGTCCGGGGATCTAATCCTGGGACCTAAAGGCAAAATAGGGGAAACCCTGGCCCCCCATGGGGGAGCTATGGCCCCGACAAAACCTTTTCTGACCCACCCAACCCGCTAAGCTGGAAAGGGTGTTTGCAAAGGGAGCAAAAAATACTCCCCCGGGTTTTCCCAACTGTCACATGTGAACCCCGCTCTTTTTCCATGAAGAAAAAAGTGCCCCCTTTTGTTGGGGTTTGCCAATTTATGGTGTTCTCTGGCAAAAAACCGAATTTTGGACATTGGGGCCTTTTCACCTCCCCTTTACAGGGGTCTGTTTCTGCCCGTTTGAGCGGGCACATGGTTTTTAGTTTTGGCCCCGCTTGGGGGTCTTTTTGCAGGGTCTGGAAAAGCTTCCTCCGTTTTCCCCCTTTGACCCCCCCCCATTTCTGGGTTTTACTTCCTGTCTCCGGTTTTCTGCTCCATGCTCTGAAACACTGTGGTGAAAACACAGCTAACCTTCTTTTTGAGCAGTTTTAAAATTACAAAAGGAGTTTTTATATAGAGTTGATCTTCCTCTCTTCTTTAAGGGTTCCCAGGGCCCCGGACTCTCCAGCTAAAGGGCAATGGCCCTTTTCATCAATGACCCCCAAAGGATGGGACAAGAAGGAAAACCTCAGGGCCCCCAGGATATTAGACCTCACCCGGAGATCATCAACTTGGTAACAGGAGAGGTGAGAGTCTTACGTGACCTCGGCTCTCTTCCTTCTATCAGACAGGTGAATGAGGGAAAGGTGATTGTTCTATAGAATCTATGGATTGATCATGGCTCCCATCACAGGAAGACCACAGTATGAAGAAGTCATATCTGGGGAGATGGGTGTGCCCCCCCCCCCGGTGTTGTCAGGAGGACGGAGGCGACACCCAGAGCCCTGAGCTTCCACCTCATTCACTGATTACCAGAAGATCCTAGACCTAACCACAAGATCACAGAGCTTCTGACAGGCGAGGGTAGAGGGGAATGCTGGGACATATACATACAGAACACGGATATGGATCTGGGTGATGAATGATGAGTGTAGAAATGCTGGGAACATTATACATAACACAATAGTTTCATGATGGGTCTGGAGGATTGATGATGAAAAAGGGAATCAAAAGCATTATATATAATATCAGGGAATTGAAGGGTCTGGATATGAGAGTGAGGAATGGCAGGGATGTTATACAAAACAGGGGATGATGAGTCCAGTATGATGGAGAGGAGAGGGGAGATGCAGGTAGCATTATACATAATCATGGAATTATGGTCTGGTTTGATGAGAGATGAGGGGAATGCTGGACATTATAATAACTCACAGAAAAAAGAGATAATAATAGGAATATAGAATAACCGTCTCACAGATCAAAGAAAAATTTCCAAAAACGGCTCTATCACTATACCTAAAACCTATGCCAGAAAAGCACACGCCCCGAAAAGGTCGACCGCCCCCTCTTCGCGACTCACCCTAACTATAATATACAGTAACATTACATAAAGAACACAGACATTAAGTCCCGGACGCGTTTCCCCAAGATAATGGTTCATCAGGGGATAATTAGGATTAATACAACTAAGTGATGAAGATTGATGGATGGTATCAGAATTCTTAACCAAATAAACACTTCAGCCAAATCAAAGCACTTTATCTCACCAATGATACAGGAGCAAAGTCCTTCACATGCTCCAAATAAAACCAAAGACGCCAAACACCACATGTTGTCCGCGCGCTCTCATTCCTTTCCGCCAAACCGGAAGTGACAAACTGGAAGTGTGCAAACCGGGAAGTTTGGCAAAAACGAAATAGTAATTCACAGCACGTGCGCCCCAAATAAACTAGATCTGTCGCAACGAGTGCACACGCCTACGCCGCTCCCGACCCCGCCGCGCAACAAGCAATAACAGTAGCACACGCCCCCATAAACAAGGGCGCACTCGGGCGCGCCCAACTAATACAGATAATACGTTTGGACACAATTAGCATAATGATGAACCCAATAACAGGAGGCTTTATTTTAATCTATCAAGACTCAATAACGATTACATCAAGAGTTACGTTAATATAATCCAGATGGATAAATAACTACCATAGTTAAGGCTAAGTAAAATAAAGTGATAGGCAGTAAGACAAAAAAGAAATAGAAATAAAAAAAAAAATTAATAAACTCTGACAGTATTGAGTAATAAAGAAGACTATACCCAACACATGGAATGGTATTCTCAACGGATTACCCTATCAACATGAAACCAAAGAAAAGGACACAAAAAAAAACGACAACAATAAAAAAAACCTGAAAATATGAAAAATATATTATATAAAAACAGCCAAAATTGTCAGTTATTTCGTTAAACCAGTCAGGGGTCGTAGTATTAATCAAAAATCTCAACTCGGATTTCTTTTTTTTATGCAGTCCTTGTATCCCATATCACCCCCTCGAGTGAATTCCTCACGACCACATGATCGAAAATTTCAAGTGGTTTGGTTGGATCATTATTAATGAACAGTCACATACATGTCGAGCTATTGGTTGAATCTTCTCTATATGCGCTCATGTCCCCCTAGATCACCGCCAACTCGTCTTCTAAATTGTCTCTTAGTCTTTCAACATATCCAAACGCAAGTTACAACTGCATAAATAAAATGACGTCCTTCACTCTTACAGTTTGGAAGAAATCTTCTCTTCCAAATGTAGGAATAAGAAAAAAAAAAAAAAAATAGGGAAAAAAAATGGTCGATCTGATTTAAAAGACAGTGTGAAATTCCTTTGACTTCTAATAAATGGACATCCACCCATTTTGTCTCCACAACGGAAAGTACCTATGGTTGTCCGTATCCAACCAGGTACCTGTTTTTTTATTAAGTGTGAGTATATAAACATAAGTCATCCAGTCCTAATCCCTCAATGATCTTCCTTTATCCTGAATGTAAACTAGGAAAATCCAGTGGTAGGACATCTTATAAATCTCCTGATCTGCACACGATTCCGCAATTTTGACATTGTGGGGGAACTCTTGCTGTTCTTCCACACCATTGATGCATCTCGATCTATCCCTTTCAAGTGCCATGACAAATGCCCTCATCAATGACTTTTTCGGGGATTATACCCCGAATCTCACAAACCGTTTTATTTAAAGGTCCCCTTGCTGGAACAAATAGTCCACCTACCTTGTAGCATTATCTCCGAACTTCTTGGATGAAACAGTCCGCCTATGGTATACCCTGTTTTAAGGCTAGGGATGTGTAAGCTGTACTCCCTACCGGAGGAGACTATAATCGCTGGTTTGGTTTACCGAAAGGTTTTTTGTATGTTAGATGCCAGATTTATCTATTAATGGATAAAAAGATCCAAAATAGTGAAGGCACACAATCATCAATAGCTGAAGTGATTTTCATGCCAACATATATTAATATTGAGACTTCATCACAAAGTCATCAAACGCCTCTGTCTCGCCATTTCCACAAAATTAGATATCGTCAATAATAACTTACCCACAAAACAGGATATTATCCGTATGGGCTGTATGTTCATCGTTCACTAAACACAAGTTAAGCCTCCCCCCAGCCCAGGAATAAATTTGCTTACTGAGGGAGCACACGGGCTCCCCATAGCAGTACCCCTAGAGCTGATGGAAGATCTTACCATTAAAATGAAAAAATTGTGTTCAAGGACGAAACAAAGCAGCATGTAGAACAGTTGAAAATGCCCTCTGCCTTAATGAAATTGTAAATACCCCTAATAGAGAGTAAATTACTCTACAGCCAGCCAACCCCACAATCATGTCGGATGCTGCTAAAGAGAGCCTCTACAACAATGAGGGTCAAGCATTAGAGATGTCTCCTCAACTGACAGTCCGTCCATCTTCTCAACAAATCTGAATGTCCTTTGATGAATGACGGCAAAGCAAACACAAATTCTTCAGGATGTGTATATCAATGAAATGATTTGACATTCTGAGACAAGGAATCCACACATGAAACTATTGGGCGTCCTTTTTAATGGAGTCATACCCTTATGTATCTTAGGTAGGGCATAAAAAACAAGGATAATCCGGATGTGTTTGATGGAATCATAAATTTACACTCAATAAGCTGAGATCAACCCTCTTGTCAAGGGCCTGTATCAAAATATATCAATCTCGCCTGCTGTTAGTGTTGCAACAGAAAGAAGGTAGAATGAACTACAATGTGGAGTCATATAATAGCATGATCGAACCTTCAAAAAATCGCTTAAAATGCAAATATACCTTTAGAATGTAATCCAACACTTACTAGATCCCTGCCCTTATCCGATGGCTTTCAGATAATGCGTCAATCATTTTCCAGCTAACTAAGTGCCTTAAGAAGTTGGGAAAAATACTTAAGAGATTTATGTTTAGATGTACCCACACTCAGATTTTCACCAAGTCCTGCTGAAGCAAAGTTGTAAAAACATTCAATCACTAGACTTAGTATAGCTGGAAGCAAACTATATACTCTTAGATCTCAGCTGTGTAAATGTCCCGTCTCCATGTCAGATAAACTCCGCATATAATCTAATGTCAGCAATCCTGAGAGAATCTAACACCAATGCTCATTGCCCTAAGGAGTCCCGATTTCTAAATGAATTTATGCTCACTTGAGACGCTACAAAAAGAGATGTAATATCCTTTTTACCCCAATCAAAAGGTCCTAAACCTAACAGATGGAATCAAAATTGAGACTCTTTTGCCAACACCTGAAATTCCAACTCTTGTAAGTAATCAAATTTGAAAGATTGGATTAATCGTGCAGGAGTCTATTTATTTATCATATTGGTTCTCCGCTCTACTCAGGGACATTCGCTCTCTGATTTCCTCTAAAAAAGACGCACCTAGAGAGGATGGAGCACCATAATAATCCCTCGTTGTGGATGTATTATACCAGTCTTCTCTCCCTTATGGTCTTCCTCTCCTTGATTTTTTTGAGTACTACCTGGATTTCAGGTAATCTGAATACTTCAATATCATGAAGAAGAAAGATATCGTCCCACACTACCACCGGGCTTGGTGGAAGCTACCATATGTGTTAGTGACAACGACCTTATCCACATACGGATAAGATCCTGTTTTTGGGTAGGTAATATTGACGAGATATCCTTAATTTTTGTGGAATGGGACGACAGAGAGGCTTTATACTGTGAGAAGTCTCAATATTACTTAATGTTGGCATTAAATTCCCACTATCAGCTAATTGATGATGTGGTTGCCTTTCCTTGTTTTGGATCTTTTATATCATTAAAGATAAATCTTGGCAATCTACAGTACAAAAACCTAATCGGAAACCAACCGCGACTTAGTAGTCTCGCTTCCGGTGGGAGATTACCATCCTTTATGACCCTTAAAAAGGGGTATACAAAGGGCAGTTTCATCCGGAGTCGGAGAAACTGGCTCCAGTAAATGGGTGACTATTTGTTATCCAAGCAAGGACCTTAAAAAAACGGTTTGTATGGATTCCGGGGGATATCCCGAAAAAGTCATTGATAGGCAGTATGTCAAGGCACTTGAAAAAGAAAGCTCAGAGGACGCCAATGGTGTGGACGAGACCAGCAAGTTCCCCCCAAATGCAATACTTATGTGCGTGTGATCTGTGGCAAAACTTTGATCAGGGCCACGAATTAGCGAGATACTGTATTCTAGAGTTACTGGGGTATCTTGAGAGTCAGATCAGAAAAATTTAAACGAATTCCTTCCCTGATTATTCCCATCGAGATTACATTCAGGAGAAAAGAGAAGATCATTGAGGGATAGACTGTGCATAGTTGTTCTATATACTCCACCTAAAAAACAGGGACCTGGATGGAACTACAACCACGAAGGTACCGTTCCGGTGATGGGTTGACAACTTGTGTTGCCATGTCCATTTATTGAGACAGTCAAAAGTGACTTATCCAATCGTGATTTATTTTAAATCAGATCGTGTACATTTGTGATAGAGAGCTTTTCCAACTAGTACTGAGTAAGAGAGTCATTTATTAAGCAGTTGTTACTTGCCCGTTGAGGATATTTGAGAAAGAACTAAGAGACACATTGTAGAAGACGAGATTGGCGAGCATATACTTGAGGGGTACGATTAGGGCATAAGAAGATACACCTATTAGCTCGACATTGTTATGTGACAGTCCAATAATAATGATCCTACACGTACCTGAACATATTCTGATCATTGAGGTCGTGAGGGAAATCACCATACGGTAGTGGGGTGATTTGTGGGATTACAAGACTGCGATTAAACAAAGAAACAGAGTGGATTTTTCAGATTACGTCCTACGTGACTCCCTGATGTGTTCTTAAACGAATAACCTGCAATTTGGCATGTTTATGTTATAATATGTTTGGTCATATTTGGTTTTTTTTTGTTAATTAGTATTTTTTTTTGGTCCTGATTCATTGGGATTTCTGTTGATAGGGTTATTCAGTGTTGAAATATCATATTCCATGTGTTTTTGTGTTATAGTCTCTTAATTAATCAATACTGTCAGAGGTATAATAACAATTAATTTTTCAATATCTTTTTTGTCTTAAAGTCCATCACTTTATTTTACACTTAGCCTTAGAACTATGGTAGTTTATTTTTCCATTGGATATTTAACTTAACCTTTGTATTACACGATATTGAGTCCCTTGATGATAAGGCCTCCAGTTACTTGGTCACCATTATGCTATTTGTTTCCAACGTATTATCTGTTAGAGTGCGGGGCGCCCGAGTGCATCCTTGTGCTATGGAGCCGTGTGCCTGTTTTTGCTAGTTAGCGCGCGGGGACCGGTCGCGTGCACAATTGCTTACACTGATTTCGGCAGTTATAGTATCCTATTGGGGCGCCGCTAACACTTGGTGAATACTTTCGTTTTGCCTACTTTGACCGTGTTTTGCCGGAACGGAGGCGAGCAGAACATGATGGTGTTTGGCGTCTTAGTTTTTCTTATGAGCATGTGTGCAATTGACTTTGTCTCCTGTTATCATTGCGTGAGTAAAGTTGGCAATTGGAGTTGGCAGAGATAGATTTTATATTGGTTAATAGGTGGGTGGGTATATAAGTGAAATACTGTCAGTACACTTACTATGGCCTCATCATGCCATCACATGTACCATCATCAACTCTCCTCACAGATGTATAATTATTATTCCCTGATGAACCATATCTTTGGGAAACGCGCGGAACTTATGTCTGTGTTCTTTTAGTAATTGTTTACTGTATAAATTTAGTTAGTTAGGGTGAGTCGCCGAGAGTGGGTCGACCTTTTCGGGGCGAGTGCTACTATCTTGGATAGACTAGTATAGTGATAGCGATAGTGCTTTTCTATTATATGGTATATACTGGTTCCATGGGGCCAATGGAGTCTACTGTGACAAGGTCTTCAGATCCGTGAGTTTTTGACCACATTTATGCCCACATTTTTCCTCCCTCTTATAGGGGCACTCTCCCTGCTAAAAAGGTTATTTGGTACACATGTCTTTTTGCTGAGATTAGCTAGACATTGTTCCACGTTGCTTTGGTATTATAGTACTGATATCCACCGGTAACTTATACATATTACAGTTGCATATTTGTATAGTGGCAATATGTTGTGAGGCCCATATTTTATATATAAAGGATAATTATATTTGAATGCATATCTATTAAAGATTATTGTTTTTAGGAATTGTTTGTTTCTTGTGTCTGTTATGACGACATTAGAAATACCACAGGTGATGAATGGGTCTGAGGATAAAAAGGTAGAGGGGAATGCGTGGGACAATGATACATACACGAAGAGGGATGATGGTCAGATTGATGAGAAGTGTGGGAATGCTGGTGAAATTAAAACATAACACAGGGGATGATGAGTCAAGGAGTGATGAATGAGAGGTATATGGGCGAATAGCTTGGACATTATACATACCGGATGATGGGTACTGGATATGAATTGGTAGAAGGGAATGCTAGGGACATTAAACATAGCCTGGGATGTATAGGGTCCTGGATTGATGATTCGAGAAGGGTAAAGCTGGTACCATTAAAGCATAGACCACATGGGATGATGTGTCTGTAATGATGAAGGATCCTTCTATGTTTAGTACAGGTTCCTATAAGGTGTCCAGGATGTTGCTGATCTATGTCTCCATGGAGGAGGTGGTAGATACAGTGGAAGGAAACAGGGATCTGGTACCTAAAAGTTCATTGTGATGGAGGTATCACCAGCCGGCCGCTGAACATCACAAGGTGAGAGGAGATGAGACACAGTCAGAGATGTTAACATGCTCAGTAAACTGAGTTGACTGTCCCTGTCTGTCCCTTCGATTCTACAAGTAGAGTGGGAGGTGATGAGATGTATAGAATATCTAACAGAAATACACCGCAGCTCAAGTACTGTCACTGAGTGAATCCCTACAGATGATCCAGTAGGAGAAATCCATGCGAGAGATTTGTTCCCCATCTTCTGTAATGTCCCAGGACTTTCCAAGAAATGTCCCAGAGAAACATCATTTAGAGGGAGCTGAGTCTCATCTAAATACGACCAGAATGGAACAACCTGCACTTATTTCATGGTTTTGTCTCTTTAGGGGGAAAATCTGATTGTTATTAAGGTTGAGGATGAATCAGAAGAGATGGACCTCCCAGGGAATCCTCAGGTAGATGAGCCCTATACACAGTCTGTATATGGGGTGTGGACCTCCTGCAGCCACAGATGGGCTCATAGATATTTGTTGGTCTCTTATGTCGATCTGTCTGCTGTACTGAATTGTTCCATATGTCACATCAGGGTGAAGATATGGCTGATACTAAAGTGGAGGCTGAAGAAGAGAAGATGAGGAGCGATGAGCCGAGGATGATTGACATGAAGGAGGAGATCCCAGAAAATGTGACCACAGGTGAGTAATAATTAATTCAGAGGTTTCTTCAGTGATCCTATGTTATAACTGGTGCGGGGCCTGAGGAGGTGACTTCTCTCCAAGGCGTTCTATGGGTCCTGCCGTACATGAGGATCAGGTTTGGGGTTCACCTGCTGTGATGAATATCTGGACTGACAGCCGGGATCTGAGAACACTTAGTAGATCCACTTTAGCCCCACAGTCAGGGGTCACATAATAGAATTCTGGAGAAAAAAGGAAAATCCATTTCATCCTTAAGGTCAGAATTTGTGACAGGTTAAATAGAACCTGAGAGGAAGTGATTCCCTTCTATATATTATGGAACTTATTGAGTTTTTTCTGGGGCTGGAGCGGGATCTGCTCTAGGGCCCTTCATTAGGGCCCCTTCCCTAGAACAACCTGAATTCTTAGTGAATTGGATACAACAAGGTCCTGGAAACCTTTAGTACAGATTCTGATGGAAAACCTCGCTCTGTCATTTTCCACCAAAATCCTAGAGATGCTCTATAGCATGGAGATCTGGTGACTGCAGCCGTTAGGCCGTACCCGACCATCGTCCCCTCCATGAGATCAAATTTTGGGATGTGCACTTTGTCTCACGATGATCTGGTTATGCCATGATGAGATTGTCACTAACCAGATGGTGTCCACTTGTATTAAAAATGCTGCCCCTTTTGGTATTGAAGGGCCCGATGTATGGGCAGAGGACAGACCTGATTGTCAGACAAGGTTGTGCGTCTCAGAATCTTATCAAGTCCAGGTTTATGTGATAAAAGTGATGAGCGAGTGTAGAGCAGAATCCTGGACTGTGTCACTGATACGTTACAGCGTTATACATGGATTTTAAGGCTGCAGTCACACAGGCAGGTTTCTCATGTAAGGAGTGAAGTAATGAGTAATACACACAGTGAACGTCCATCATAATCTCCAGCGAGCCGTTGTGTGCAGCACAGACAGCAGCGAGACAGGCGGCGAATGACTCCATAAGGTCCTAGTAGGTTGTCACAGGGATCTGGAGCCCACTGCATCCCACAGCTGCTGGAGAGGCCACAGAGCCAGCACCACAATCCAGAGGCCCAATTTCGGGTTTGTAGAATTAAGGGCCAGGGTAATGCTTAGAAGTCTTGTTCATGCTCCTTCACCCAATGTTGGACATTTTCTAGCCGTGTGACGTTGTCTTGCTGGAAGATCCCATTCCCCCTGGGATACAATTGGCATGTTTGAATGTATGTGATCTGCAAGGATGGATTCATACCTAGATCTGGTGTGGACACCTTACACAAGGATGAGTGGCCCAGAGAACACCCCAGAAACCTTCCCCAAACCATAATGTTGCCACTTCCAGCTTGTGTTCTTCCATCAATGGCTGAAGAGTGTTTATTCTCTGGTGTTTCTGACCATCCATTCCATGAAGCAGAAAACGTGACTCATAAGAGAAAACAACCCTTTGCCAATCAGTGGAGTCCAATTCCGATGCTGCCAGGAAAACTGAAATTTTTAATGCTGATTCAGCTTGGTTAGTAGAGATGTGGGAACACTTTGTATTAATAGTGCATTATAATAACTTGCTGTAAGTGGTAGTGATCGAAGGTCCCTCTTTGTATTTGGACACTATTCACTATGGGAAGGATGATAACAAGTGGTGGTTTCCACTTATGTGAATAGTAGAGATGTGGGGACATCCGTCTGCTTTGGTGCCCCATATACAGTATAGTTAGCTGAAATGCATTGATATCTGTCTGCTTCAAGACCCAAAACACAGTAGGGTTAGCAGAGGTGCGTAAATCCGTTGCTCGGGGGCACCTCCCATAGGGTTAGCAGAGGTGCAGTGACTCCATTACTCCAAAGCCCATGCGAAATGGATTGCAGGGGTAGGGGAATCTTTTTTGTCAGGGCCCATAATATGGGTTAACGAGGTGCGTGACTCCGTCTGCTCCAGGGACCAATACACAGTTGGGTTAGCAGAGGTCCGGTGATATCCTTCTGGTCCGGGCCCCATGCACAGTAGGGTTAGCAAAGGTGGGGTTTTGTCCAGGGCCCTTTTCTATAAAAAAAGTTAACAAAGGTGTCAGACACCCCTTCTGTATGTGGGCCCCATATTTTCCATCTTGCAGCTCCGATCACTTTCCCCAACAGCAGCGTAAAAGACCAAAAAATGTGAAACCCCAAAAATAAAATTACTTTTTGCAGCTCTCATAAATGATCCCTTATACTTATAATAGAGGAGGGTGGGGGTAAGACAGCCTATCACACCTTACATAGCAAGCCAGCATCCCAATGATAATTCCTGCATGAGCTACGTGACATTTGAGGTAGGAAGAGGTTATAATAAGTGGTCTTGCTGGATCCATCTCTGGCTTTGTCTAAAATAACGTAGTACAAACTGCAGGAGTTTTCCCAATCTAAAAGAAATGTTTAAAATGTTTCTTTTGTGGTTTGATGTAAAAAAACAAACATTCAAACATTATTAATTTAACGAAAAGTTTTAAAATTTTCCCAAAAAAGAGAAAATCTCCAAATTTTTAAAGGGAAAAAATTACCGCCCCCCCCCCCCCCCCCCCCCCCCCCCCCCCCCCCCCCCCCCCCCCCCCCCCCCCCCGCCCCCCCCCCCCCCCCCCCCCCCCCCCCCCCAAAATGGGGAAAAATTTTGACCCCCCAACATGGAAACTCTCCCCGGATAAACTTTAATGAGAAACTTGATTACCCCCCAAAAGGGGTTATCCAAAAAACTGGCAAAAAAAAGGTTTTTTTGGTAATTTAAATGGTTTCAAAACCCAAACTTTTTTTACTGCAAAAAAGAAAATTTTCCCCGGGGAAAAAGCCCCCGGTTTTTAAAACCCCCCCCCCCCCCCCTTTTTCGGGCCTAAAAAAAACCCAAAAAAACTTTTTTTTCCCCCCTTTTTCCCCCCAAAAGGGGTTTTTTTTTCCCCCCCCCCCTTTTTCAAAAAGACGTTAAAGGGGAGTTTCCCCAAAAGGAGGAAATTTTTTTCAGTTAGTGTTTTAAAATATTTAAAAGGGGAAAACCCCTTTTTGCATGAGGGGAAATTTAAAAAAAAAAGCCTTTTACCGAAAAAGGGAAAGGGGGAACTTTTATTAAAAAAAAAATCTTTTAGCTAAAAGTTAACAGGGGAGAATTTTTTTTATTAAATTAAAAAAATTTTTAAAATAAAAACATATTTATAAAATAAAACAAAAAACCCCTTTTTTAAAAACCCTTTTTTAAATTAAATCCAAAAACCCCCAAAAAAAAACCAAAAACCCAACCAAAAAAAAAAAAAAAATTTAATTTTAAAAAAAAAAAAATTAAAAAATTTAATTCAAATTTTAAAATTTTAAAATTTATTAAAACAAAAATTTATATAACAGAATGTTCAAATAATTTGGGCAAAAAGTTTAAGTTATAAAACAAGTATAAATTTTCAACAAACCATTAAATTTTTTTCTGAAAGTGAAAAAAGAAAAATTTATGTAAATTTAAAACCCCATTTAAAATTTTTTTCTGGGGACGGGTTTTTTTTGATAATTAATTAAAATTTTTTTAACCATTTTAAAAATTTCTGTTCATTTAATTTTTTTTCCTTGTTGGGGGGGAAAAGAGTCCGTAATTGGATAAATTGCCTTTAAAAGGGGGTCTCTTTTTAAAAAACAAAGGGCGACATGTATGAAGCTCCGGGGGGGGGTGGGGGCGCGCTTTTCTGGCGAAAGCTGCGTTTTGATTTATGTGGGGGGCCAGGGGCGCTTTTAATATTATGAAAGCCCGGGCCGCCCCCTCCCCAAGTGTTTTTGGGAGCAGTGGGGGACCTTAGGCGCGGGGCGGGGGCTGCGCCAGATTCGCCGCCGGAGGTAGGGGCGGTCTAAAATGGGGGGGGAAAAAGTCCCCGGGCCTGGGCCAGTGTGTGGGTTTGGCAGTGCGGGGGGCCTGGGGGCGCGGTGCGGCCCCTGTCCCTAAGTTTCCCTTGTCCGAGGGGGGGCGTTTCGTACATGCGGGGAAAAGTTTCCCGGGCTCCTCGCCAGGGGGGTTTTGGGGGGTGCAGTGGGGGGGAATTAGGGGGGGGGTGCGGGATTGGCCAAAAATCTTTTTCCGATTGCAGACAGGCGGGAAAAACAGCGAAAAAAATCATTCCCAGTGGGGGGGCGGATTTAGGGAATAAAAATTTGCCTTTTAAAGGGGCTTTTAACATTCTGGGAAAAAGAGGTCAAACCCTAAAAAATAAAAAAAAAAAAAAAAAAATCACTTTCCCAATATCCTAATTCAAGAATTAGGATTTTGGGAAATTCCCGGGGGAAAACAGTAATTAAAATTTCCCGGGGAAAGCTTTTTCTCATTGGTGGCAAAAAAAGGGGGGCCAATCAAAATTTAGGAGCGCAAAAAAACCCATTTTTCCCAAAGGGAGAAAGATTTAAACCCCAATCAAAATAAAAGGCGGGATAGTTCAAAATACAAAAAAAATGCGAAAAGACTGTTTTGGGAAAGGCTAGCGGGGGCTTGGCTAGCTAGCCCAATAAGAATAGGAGCGCGGGGCCCATTAAAACCGGGAAAAACTATTGCCCCAATCAAATTAAAAGGTGGGGAAGTTCAAAATTCAGAAAAAATGCAGAATAGAGTGTTTGGGTTGAGCTACGGGGGTTTGGGGGGGGGAAAACCCAGCCAATCAGAGGCGAGTACTTTTCCATTTTTTAGTTTTAGGAGATCGGCGCAAGAATCTCGGTCTCGCGCGTCCCGGCGGGAGTATGAAAAAAAATAATTTTTTTTAAAGTGTAAAATATTCTCTGAAAAAGAGCTAAAAACCTTCTATAACATACATTAATAAAATCCCGAACAACGCATTTGTCGCCCAGACCGGCGCAACTAAGGAAATTTGGGTTATGGAAAAGCTGGGAAAAAACAGTAATTCAAATTTTTTAAGCTCTTCTCATTGGTCGGCATAAACCCGCCCAATCAGAAAAGGACGCAGGTTTTCCCTTAAAACCTATGGAGAACTATTGCCCAAAAGAATAGGGCGACAGTGGCCCATTCTAAGCTATGAAGGGTATTGACCCCAAACAGAATAGGAGCGACAAAGACCCCTTATTCCTATGGAGAAGTTTTGACCCAAACAAATCAAAAGGGGGGACGGTTTAAAATCAGTAAAAAGAAAAGGGAAAAAAAGCTGATTGGCTGAGTTTTCGGGGGCTTTGGGGGTTTCCCAGCCAATAGGCGTGAGTATCCTCCATTGTTTGCCTATGGGGACGGCGCACTGAATCTCGGCGCTCAGCGCCATGCGGGGATGGAGTATTAAAAAAAAAATTATTTTTATTAATGTAAAACATTTCAGAATAAAAGCCAAACCCTTTTCAAAAATAAAAGTTAAATCCGAACAAAGGTTTGTCGCCGGGGGCCGCGTCATGGGAAATTTCAATGGGGAGAATTTCCGGGGAAAAACAGAATTTTAAAATTGTTTAAAATATTTCATGGTCGGATAAAACCAAAAAATCGTAGGAGCGCAGTGGGCCCATTATATCCCTTTGGGGGAGTATTGACCAATTGGAATAGGAGCGACAGAAAAAAAAATATTAATTCAATAAAATCGTTAGCCAAGGATCAATAGTATGGGTGTAACGAAAATAAAGAAATAAACATGATTTTATTGATTTAAATTATTTTTTTTTCGTTACCCCCATATTATCATTCGTTTTATATACACTTCGGGACACTTCTGTAGTCTTATCATTTATTTCGGCCTGTACAGTTTTATTTCAGATTGCATTAGAAAACCCAAATTTGGAGTGTCGCTCGCTCTCCATTGGTCCAAATAACCCGCGCCTCTTTTAACTTAGCCAATCCCCAAGAGCTCGCTCTGAATTTTCTTTTCCCCATAGAACTCTATGAGAAAGTAGCTCGCGCTCTGATTGGCTAAGCTGGATGAGCCCCCGCCGCTTCAACCAATCAGCTAGTTTCTGCCTTTTTACTGTATTTTGAACTCTCCCACCTTTGAAAATGATTGGTCAATTTTTCTCCATAGGTTATAATGGGTCCCTGTCGCTCCAATTCTGATTGGTCAATTTTCCTCCATAAGTTAGAATGGGCCACTGTCGCTCCTATTCTGATTGGCTGTTTTATGTCGACCAATCGGAAGAGCTTAAACAATTTGAATTACTGTATTTCCCGGCGATTCTCTATATTGCAATTACCTATGTAGCGCCGGTCTCGGGATTCGGGATTTAACGGATTTATTTTTAGAGAAGGTTTGAGCTCTTATTCTGATAATGTTTTACATTTAATAAAAATGATTTTTTTATTAATACTCCATGCCGCATGGCGCTGAGCGCCGAGATTTCAGTGCGCCCATCTCTCCATAGACTATAATGGGAGAAGTAGCTCGCGCTCTGATAGGCTGGGATAGCCAAGCCACCGCTAGCTCAACCAATCAGCTCTTTTCAGCATTTTTACTGTATTTTGAACTGTCCCCCCTTTGATTTTGATTGGTTTTAAACTTCTCCATAGGCTACAATGGGTCCCTGTCGCTCCTTTTGATTGGCCGAGATAGCCCAAACCCCGCTAGCTCAGCCAATCAGCTGTTTCTGCATTTTTACTGTTTTTGAACTGTCCCGCCTTTGATTTTTGATTTGGGCAATAGTTCTCCATAGGTTTTAATGGTTCACTGTCGCTCCTATTCTGATTGGCTGGTTTATGCCCACCAATGGAATAGCTTTCAGAATTTGAATTATTGTATTTCCAGCAATTTCCAATATCCTAATTCTTGATATTGCGCGTTCTAGATTTTTGGGAAAGTGATTTTTTTATGTATTTTTTATTTTTGAGGTTTGAGCTCTTTTTCTGGAGATTTTTTTTCCGCCTTTATAAAGGTGATTTTTTTATTTTATACTCCGCACAGACTTTTTTAATGATTTCTCGCTGTTCTCCAGCCTGGCTCGAGTCGAAATACATGTGAGGCGCAGTCCCGCCAGCAGCCCATGTCCCCGCACTGTGCCCCACACACTGGCGAGGCGGACTTTACATGGAATGTATGAGCGCGCCCCCCCGGCGCCCACATAAATCAGGCGCAGATTTCGCCGGAAAACCGGCGGAAAGGTGCGCCCCGACGTGGTGAGATTCATACATGTCGCCCTTTGTCTCTTGGATGTAAGAGTCTCCATATATCCATCAGTTGCAGAGCGTGTAGCATTTTCCTAACTCTATTGATGGTATGCAATGCCACCGCCGATCTACCCGTCGATGTGTCTTGGGGGGGGTTCATGACTAAATTGAAATCACCACAGAGTATAATGTGCCCCTGGGCAAAGCAAGTGAGACTATCTAGTGCTTCAGCTAAGGAAATCTGGCCTGTATTGGGGGCATAGATGTTTGCCAGGGTGTAAAGGTGTCCCTGCAGCTTAAATTTGACAAAGAGCACTCTCGCATCCTCGTCCCTAAAGACATCTATAATCTGAGCAGGCAGAGATTTGTGCATAAAAATGGCTACTCCTTTAGTTTTGGATATGGAACTGCTAGAATGGCACCAGACAGGGTAATAACGATTATGATATGACTGGATATGGGCTGAAAGTAGGTGGGTCTCTTGCAAGCACACTATCTGGGAGCGCTGTTTGTGTAGAAGGTAGAGAATCTTTGACCTTTTCTCGGGGACATTGAAACCCCTTACATTAAGGGAGGTGATTCGCAGATTAGCCATTGGAGGCTGCACTTGGATATTTATCAATGAACTCCTGAGAGTCATCCTCTGCCACGCAGCCTGAACCGACCGTAATTAGGTCCGTAATACATTAGGAAAATTTTAGTAACATATAACCATGATGGAAAGGGTTGGTCTCAACAATACAAAGAAAAACTTTCAAATCAATCACATCTGAGCACAACAGGACAAGTATAACCATAGTGAGATTGTAAGTTGGGAGCAGCCAACAACGGGGTAGGATGCGAGTAGGATGGGAAGGTCCAGAGAGGTGAGGGGAGATGGAGAAAGAGGGAGGAAAAGGGGGGGAAGAAGAGAAAAAAAAAACCAAAAAAAGGAGGGTAGGGTAGTGGAAGAGAAGGGCTAGGAAGGGGCAAGGGATTCCGGGAAATCTGAACGATCCCGCCGTCGGCCGTCCCCAAACGGGCAAGCATATCAACAGAGAAAGGATGTCAGCAGCCTTAGAAAAAACATTCAGAATGTCAAGAGATCTCTTGGCTAGGGGGTCACATCTTGCAGCCAGATAGCTCAAAGTAATGCCATGTAGGCCGGGGAAACAATGCAGGTCTCAAGCGTGACCTGCTTAATTCAACCTCCATGCCTCCGGACACGAGAATACGAGCCCCAGCGCCAAAAACAGACCCAACAGCACACTAACAGAATATAACCTGCAAGGAAAAGAAGGCTAGGTTAGGGGCACACAACACCTCATAGTAGGAAGGCTCTCACAAGGTGAGGCTTCAAAGTCAGCGGTGGGGCCGCGTGTCAGGCAGTGAGTCCTCTCGACTTCTACGGCGACGTCGCGACCGTTGACTCTTCAGGGGAGTCAAAGATGGCTGTTGAAGAGGGGGGCCTGTCATCTGTGCCTGTGTGGGTAGAGATTCCATGGAGACCGCTGATGCCCAGTCAGGCAGGGAAACGTCCGGTAGATTAAGCGCTGCAACAAACGCTGGAAGATCGTCCGGAGAGCGGAATACTAAGACTGTGTCTTTGTGCCGGACTTGAAGGGAAAAGGGGTAGCCCCATCTGTAAAGGATATTATTGGATTGGAGAACATGAAGAAGCGGCTTGAGCGCCGACCTCATGCGTAGCGTGCGTCTGGAGAGATCCGGAAACAGACCCAGTCTGATGCCCTCAAACTCGACGTTCTTCATAAGCCGGGCCTTCCTCATAATCTCCTCTTTGATGACGTATCGATGGATTCTGCATATGATATCCCTGGGCTTTGTCACGTCCTGACTTTGAGGGCGTAGTGCCCTATGGGCCCTATCAAACTCGATCATAGTGTCCTCGGGACGGCCAAGGATATAATTGAAAAGCTTGGTCAGAGTGGGGATCAAATCGGCAGTTCTGACAGTTTCGGGCAGACCTCTCACCCTAACGTTGTTACGCCAGCTGCGATTTTCGATATCATCCATTTGTATGGTTAGCTGGGACTGATGTCTGCTCTGGTCAGCGATCGAGGCTTGCAGGCCTGCAATTTTGAGATTCGTTGATTCTTGAGCCTTTTCTAGGGACTGTACTTTACTCTGCAAAATGTTGACGTCTGATTGCACCGGAACCAGGTCTCGACGCCATGTTTGCTGCATCTCTTGTCCCAGTGTTTTAAGATCGTGCTTGGTGGGCAGGAGAGATAACAGAGCCTTCAGTTCAGGGTGGCTCTGTAATGTGAGTAGGGCAGCTTCTGGGTTGGGAAGGTCAGGCGGCTGGCTCAGTGTCAGGTTCTTCATAGGTGATGAAGAGGAAGGCAGGGGTTCCACACCATGTGGAGGGCGCAACGGGCTGCCGCCCCAGGTAGAGGAATTCGGGCTGGACACCCAGAAGGGACAGATCTGTGCCTGGGTCCCAACCGGGCTGCGTTCGATCGCGGACCCCCTCGATGGGGTCAGAGCGGCAGGAGACCCCCGGAACGGTATGTCAGGGGGTCCGCCACAACCCCCAAGACCCATCAAGGTCTGCCCGCAGCTCAAATCGCAGGGGGACTGTACTGGTGTGATCCTATTGGTGGTTTCTCGACCCCTCGGTGCGGCTGAGTCCAGAAGGGAGGTCTCTATATCCAGGGTCTCCCATAGCACTGCGGCTACTACTGACAGGGTCCTTATAGGGAGGGTCCCGTGATCCCTCTGCATGGGGGCAATTGGAGTCCACCTGATTTGTGTACTCTTGCCTGTGAGTGCTACTAGCTGAGTCTCCCTGGGCGTCCACTTCCCCCTGAGCAGATTGTAGAGCTGGCAGGTTAAGGGGCCCCTTTGGGTCAGCATCCAGCCGGGTCAGCGCCGTTCCACACTTGGAGCTCCTGCCGGAATCACCTGGCGTCCCCAGTGATGAGCGGTGGAGGGTCCCGTTTGAAGTGGTTGGTGCCTCCGCCGCCCAAACTGTGGAAGTGTTATGGGTGAGGTGAGGACTTAGCGAGGGCCCTGACGGCGTTTGGTGCAGCGCCTCTCTTGACATGCTCGGCGCCGCCACGTTGTGTCCTGTAGCTGCCGCCATGATGTCCCCGCTGGGCCCCAAGTCTTGCACCCGATCCGTGGCTGGGAAGGCGCGGTCCGGATCTGCCTGGCACTGACCTGTTTGATGGTCGATGGCTGGGTCGCGTGTACCCGTCTGGCTCCCTCCTGATGCCGGCTTGTAATGCGGGGTGTTCTGTTGTGCAGTCGGTGTGCGGTCTGTCGGGAGCAGCTCCGGCCTCCTATCTCCTCCTTCCTGCGAGGCACGGGGTGACAGGTAGGTTGGATCCTGTGAGCCGGCAGGCTGAGGATCTGTGCTCGCTGGTCCCGTCTTTCTCATGGCTGTGCTGCGCGCTGTTGCTTGCAGGCAAGATGGCGCCTGGTGCTCCGGCGCGTGGAAAAGCGGGCCGTCCTCTTGTAAGTCCTGTTGAGGGGAGAAGTAGTTGGAGATTGGGACTCCCTCCTGTGCAGGTAGAGTTTTAGGTGCTGCAGACACCTTTTTGGCTCTTTTCTGTCCCATTTTTAGTGCCCGTTTCTAGGCTGAGTGCTGGTCCTGGACGGAGCTCAAGCTGTGCACGTCTTCACCCTAGCATGGCTAGCCACGCCCCCCGTTTGGTATGTTTTTACTATTCAGGATATGCTGGAGTCCTTCATGTGGCATCTGAGTACAATATTAACCAGGGAATCTTATCAGTTTTTTTTCTTCTAGATTCTTCCTTCGGATCAAACTGCTCATCCTTTTGACAACCTCAGGAAACTGTAAACTTATCTTATAATCAATATTACGAGAAACTGGAAGTCTGTTTTTTCACTTACAAGGGCATTTTACAGAAAACAAAGTCAGCAGAGCTTCTGACACTGGTCCTATAGCAATACTTCTGTGTAAGGATCAATAAGCATGGTCATTGGCTAGAGAGAAATGAGCAAACACCTTGTGTTCTATAGCATCCTCATTGCCGAATACAAGTAAACCTAGCTAGTAGCTGCTTAGTGTTCTCTACGAACTTTGGCATCAGTCTGAGCAGTTTAGAAGATGCTTATTTTGTATGCTGTCCCCCTGCTTTTCTTATACTGCTTTGGGAAATCCCATTGTGTGCTGCCTGAGGACCAAGGGGAAAACTAAGATTTTCTTACCGAAATCTAGTTTTCCCAGAGTCTGAAGTCAGCACAGGTTTCCCAGCCACATAAAAAATTTCCTTACTGCTTTAAAAGGATCAGGTCTGTTCATTGTCTGAGGAGCTTCTATGGGTGAGATGGATCTCATTAATGCTGGAATTATGTGAACCTGATACTCGTTTTTTTTCTTTGTCCTAGCTGCGGTGAGGAGGATACTAAACCATAGCGTGCTGCCTGAGGACCAAGGGAAAGAAAGATTTTGGTAAGAAAATCTTTTGTTCAAGCACAAAGATGGTAACAGTGTGAAAACTTGTAACTGCTGGAGTTTTGTGGGAAGAGTTTCATTAAGGAAAATGTTTATAACATGGTAGAGAAACCAATGACACATCCAGACACAGAGGAAGCAACAGCTCAGGCACAAGGGCTATCTCATTCTGTGCCGGTTAATGAACACTGCCATACAACACCAAGAGCCATCAGTTCACATTTTAGACACTCCTGTCCCTGTTATGGTGAATCAACCAGTTCAAACACTGTCACATCAACCAGAGGACACACATCACACACGAAGTAAGGGACGGTGCCTGAGAGGATGGATGTGAATACATTGAAATATACCTGCACTAAGCAGCAGCTACAGGTGTAGATGTTTAGGATGATAGTTAGACACGAGCCGTGTTATTCTGTCCTGTGCAGTAGAACCACCGACCTTTAGATATCAGAATCATTCTGTCATGCAGCTGACCAGGGCTTAGAGTAATCAGAATAATTAGAAGTGTGTTTTTAGTACCGACCAGTAAAGATGCTTATTAATGATGAGGTGATTATTATAATAAATGAATAATAATAATAGTAATAAGAGGTGTTGCTAAATGATGATTATACTGTATTGTCCAATAACAATATATCTGTTTTGCATAAACCACTGAAAGTCTATAAAACTGCTTGCCTCACTTCTAATACAGGAGAAAGGATGTAACGACACTTTGGGAAATGTCTCTTGTTCTTTCAACATTGTATGTACAAACAAATTTATAATTTGGACACCGCACAAACAAAGCTGGGAGATATTTTAGTCTCCCATAGCAATCCAATGCTAAAAAAGTATGGAACATCTGTGCGCTCAAAATGCACAATACACCAATAGATGAGATCCATGAGGGGTGATGAATCCAAATGGCACGACTTCTGAAAGGTTTCACCTGTTCTGCTACTTTGGGGGCTTTGCAAATACAACATGGCCCCACCAAAATCTGCCTCCAAAAGCCATATAGCGCTCCCTCCCTTGTATGTCCTGCCAAACAGCAGTTTACACCCATATATAGGGTATTGCTGAACTTGGAAGAAATTGCGTAACAATTTCAGGTGCTTTTTTTTCAAAGATTCCTTGTAAAAATTGAACATTTTCAGCTAAAATTGAAGATTTTTGGAAAAAATTTTTTTTCATTTTCACAGCCTAACGCTAAAAAAATTGTGACACACCTGTGGGGTCAATATTTAAATGGCACCCCGTGGATATATTCCCTTTAAAGGGGTAAGTTTTCCAAAAGGGGCCTTTTTAAAGGGGGTTTATTAAGTTTTAACTTTAGGGCGCGCAAACCCTGTAATGGGCCTAAAGAAAATTGTAATGAAAAAAAGCCCCCAGAGTGGGGGTAGGGCTCACCTATCGAGGCTTTGGTTAACCCCAATAGCCACTGGGCCACATAGGGATATCTCTGAAAACAGCAAACCCTGAGGTTTCAATATTAATTGACCCCCCCTTTACTTTGACGTGTTCCGGAAATAATGGAAAAAAAAATGAAAATCTAAAAAAAAAAATTAAAAAAAAAAGGGAATTTTGAAATTTCTCCCCACTCTGCTTTAATTGTGAAATACCTAAAGGGGAAACAAACTTCCTGTTTGTAAAATGTTTTACAACTTTTGGGGGTTTTTTTAGTTTTTGATGAAGTAATTTTTTGGGTTTTTAAGATACGGCCCTAAACCCAGGACAGGTGGTCCCTAAAAAAAAATAAATGTATTTGCAAATTTTTTTAAAAATTAAAAAATGATGCAAATTCTAAGCCCCTAATGTTGTAAAAAAAAAAAGAAATTTGAAAATGATGCCACTATAGTGGGACATAAAATGATGCTAGTTTTAAAATTTTGGGGGAATAATGAAACGGACAGCAGAAATTTTTGGAAAAATTTAAAATTTTTTCATGGGGATTTTGTTTTTCCAAAAAATTAAGGTTGTGTGGAAAAAATTCTTACAAATTAAAAAGCACAATTTGTCAGAAAAAATGTTTCACATCACACACAACATAATTTAAAAATTTATATAAAAATTTATATATATAATTAATATAATAAAAATTTAATATACATACATAATAATATATAAACTACACATATTTATTCTAAAAATTATATTTAGTGCTAAATATTTTTCCCTATGGGTAAAACATATAGGGACTAAAACTAAAACAAACGGCTTCTCCTTTGTTAAGGGGCAAAAAACAAAAAAAAGGGCTTTAAAAGTCTAAAAAAAAAGTGTTTAAAAGCACTAAAAATTCAAAAAAAAAGGGAGGGGGCCCAAGGACAGCAAGACTAACCCGGAAAAATTCTTTAAGATATAAATAAAAAAAAAGCCGAAGGGAAAGGGGTACCTTAAGACCTGTATGGGGTGCTGGTCACTGGGGACGGGGAAGGAAAGAGGTCCCAAAAATAGGTTCTTCGCTCAATATAACTAACAATAGGAAAGTAGTTGATGGGGTGGGCCGAGTGCAGATGTAGGGGTGCCCGTATTGTTAAACATCATCTGCTTTAAATTTTGGCTCAGTGTAGAAAAAGTCAAAGCCAAGTTAAAATAAATAATTGAAAAAAAGGGCTCCAGGCCCCTGAGGCATTCCCAAGAGTTCTTAAAAGCTCAGCTTGCATCTCTGTCCCCCCTGTCAAATTTTTAGAGATTCTTGGTGATGGTTAGTGCCAGGAGATGGCGAAAAGCAAATTAGTTCCCATCTTCAAAAAGGCTGCCAAGTTTTCCCCAGGAAATTATAGACGAAGTTTTAACAATTTTGTGGGAAAATGTTTGGGGGGTCATAAGGGGGACTATATACGGGGTATTTTGACAAAACAATATTATTAGTGATTGCCAGCTGGATTTACAAAAGGACAAAAGGCTTTTCAGCCCTATTGATCTGTTTTTTTGAAGAGGTGGGGAAAAAGTCTGGAAGGGGGGGCCTGGGAATTTGTTTTTTAATTTTGCAAAAGGGTTGACACGTCCCGCATAAGGTTTGTTGGGTTTTAGAACCCTTGGGGTTAGAGTTAACAGTGTGTAATTGGATTAAAAAACTGGTGTTGGATCATCCTCAAAGGAGTGGGGGGTAAAGATCCTACTCTAAATGGCCCCCGGTTTTGAGTGGTGGCCCAGGGCCCAGTTTGGGTCCCTTTTTTTAATGTATTTTTTAACGAATGGAAAGGGATCAATAGACAGTTTTGATTTTTGCAGGGGGACACCAAGCTATGCAGGGAGTGAAATTTTTGGAAAGATGTTTAAAAAATTGCAAGAAACCTGGACAAATGGTGCTTGGACATCCCTTGGCAAATTTTCAATGTGGCAAAGAAGGTTTCGTATCTGGGTAAAAAAAAATTCAGGCACCAAATGCCCTGGGGGTAATAATCTGCAGTCATTTTACTGGGGGGTAATAACTAAAGGCATTTTTTCCCTGGGGGGAATAATTAAAGGCATCATAATTGTCCTGGGGGGAGAAAACTTGGAGAATCACTTGTTGAGAAAGATTGGGCGTTTTGTAGATCAAAGTTTTACAGAACCGCATGAAAATGTCAATCAGCTGCTTAAGCAAGAAAAGATTTTGGCGGTTTAAAAGGGCATGATCCGTGAAAAGGGGTGACAAAAAATTTTTGCTTTTTAAGTTGGTGCGCCCATTAGAATTTCGTTCATTTCGGGGCCCCAGTTTATAGAAAAATATTAATGGAGCTAAAAAGAGAAAAAAAAGATGAGCAACCAAACTTATAAGGGAAATGGAGCATTTAGTTATAAGGGGGGGTTAGTAGAATTGAATTTATTTAGTTTTGAGAAAAATGGTTGGGGGGGGGGACTGATTAATTTTATAAAATTTAATGGTCCATCAAAAAGTATGGGGAAAAATGTTTTTCAAGTGAGGCCCCCAACAAAAACAAGGGGCATTCCCTTTGTGGAGAAAAAAAAATTCAACTCCAGGGGAGAAAGGCATTTTTTTCACTGTAAAAATGGGAAATCTGTGGAAAAACCTGATGGGGGAGGTTCACAGAGGGAAACTGTAGACAGTTTCAAAAAAGTTTAATACTCCCTGAATAAAGAATATGAAGCGTATGTGAATGAAAATTTCGGTCCTGGCTGGTGAGGCCTTGGGGTCAATTTAGGGGGCCCCCGGGAGAGTTTGGGTTCTTGCTTTTGGGTTTCAGGCTTTAAACCCAGTCGTGAGGCGGGGCTTGAGGTTGGGTTGTTCTCTCCTTTACTCACATTTTTCCCCCCCTTTGGGTTGAATTTGATGGAACGTGTCTTTTTTTCAACCCGTATATGTAACAGGATAGGTAAAATTTCAAAAGTTTTCCCCCATAAAGTGACAGATGTCGACTTCAAAAATGGGGCGCGTCAGGAAAGGCCCAAAATGGTGCATGGTTATGGGATTTAAAAAGTTTAGGGCCCCATAAATAATCGAGGGCTAATAAATTTACAAAATTTTGGGGTTCCGATAAAAGGGGAGGGCGAAGGCACAAAACCCCAGGGGAATTATCTTCCCCACTTGTTGGGGCTCAACTCCCATAAAATTTTAACATTGCAAAACTAATTTGGGTGCATCCACAAAACCCATTGGGCAAAACAGCCCCCGGGATATGAATATAGAGCAATGCAAGGGCACAAAAAGGATAATATTTATAATTAAAAAAATTGTAAATTAAATGGCAAAATTTGGGGGGGTAAGAGGGGAAGAGGGGACAGAGTAAAAGGAGACAAAACAAAAATTTCCCTAAACGTTTAAACAAAAAAAAAATTGGTCGCAGAAATGGCCCCTTTCGCAAATTTCAAAAAAAAAGAAGTTTGGGAAATTTTTTTCAGACCAAAACATAACAAAAACTGTACATGTTTTTGGTTTTGCCCCGATTTTATTACCTGAGAATACAGAGAACACACATTTATACCCCCAAAATTGAAACCCTAAAAGCAAAACACCTGAAACATGGGCCAAGTACCCTTGTTTTTTTTACTTTTTTCCCACATAGAATTTTTTTGGTTTTTCCCTAAATTTATGGTAATATGAAAAAACATCTTAAAAGTACATCTTGTCCCAAAAAATAAAAGCCCTCATTTTTTATATGTAAGGGGAAAAATAAAAAAAAATTATGGCTTGGGAAGGGGGGTTAACAAACATTCTCCACATTTTTGGCAAATTCGCTTAAGGTCTATTTTCTGTACATTTCCCCCTTAAAGGGAACATTCCACCTTCTCTTCACCTTTTTGAATTCTTATGTGCAACAATTTTGATTTGCGTAAAAGATTTCCCCATTCTGAAAGAAAAACGGTTCTCTCCGTGTGAATTTCTATGGATAAAAAAGTTTTTGATTTCTTGCAAAAAATTTTCCACATTCTAAACAGGAGAAAGGCTTTTCTCCTGTTGAATTCTCATGTGAATTACTTTGATTTGGTTTCTAAAGATTTTCCCCCATTCTGAACGGAAAAGGCCCCTTTTCCTGTGTGAATTTTCTATGTGCAATTACATTTGATTTTTTTTTGATTTCCCAATTCTGAAACTGGAAAAGGCTTTCCCTTTTGAGAATTCTCTCATGTGCAACAAGATTTGATTTGCGTAAAAGATTTCCCACATTCTGAAAAAAATGGAAAAAAGCTTCTTTTCCGTGTGAATTTTCTCAATGTGCTTACATTTTGATTTGTTTCTAAATGTTTTTCCCCCATTTGAACATGGAAAAAAAAGGGCCCTCTCCTTTGAATTCTCTCATGTGAAAAAAAAAAAATTTTATTTGTCTGTAAAAGATTTTCCCCATTTGAAAAAGAAAACGGCTTTCTCTCTGTTTTAATTCTTCCCTGAAAGCAGTTTTGATTTCTCGCAAAACATTTTTCCCCATTCTAAAAATGAGAAAGGGTTCTCCAGTGGTAACTCTCCATGTGCAATTACATTTGATTTGTTTCTAAATGATTTCCCCCCATTCTAAACTTTGGAAAAGGCCTCTCTCCCGGTGAATTCTCTCATGTGTAACCAGATCCCTTTTTTTTGTAAAAATTTCCCCCATTTAAACATGGAAAAGGCTTTCCCTTTTGGAAAATTCTCTCTGTGCAAAAGAATTTTTATTTTTGTAAAAATTTCCCACATTCTGAAATGGAAAAAAGGCTTCTCTCCTGTTGAATTTTTCAAGGGTGCAAATTTAAAATTGATTTTGTTTCTAAAATAAAATTTCCCACATTTTGAAATGGAAAAGGCCCCTCCCTGTGTGAATTCTCCATTGTAACCCCGACCGCTTTCTTTGAAAAGTTTCCCACATTCTGAACATGGAAAAAGGCTTCCCTTGTGTGAATTCTTCAGTGCAAAAATTTTGATTTTTTCGTAAAAGATTTCCACAATGTGAACAGAAAAAAGGCTTCTTTTTCTTGACTTCTTCTGTTCTTTATGACCTGACTTAATGGTTTAAGATTTAAAAAATTCGAAAAATGAATAGGTTCTCCCCGGGGCAAAATTCTTTGTGGTAACAAGGGTTTTAGCCCCTTTGTAAAACCTTTTACCACATTGAAAAAGAAACCATTTCCCATCTTTTTTTCCTTATTTCGGTAACCAAATTTTGGTGGGCTACGAGAGGGTTTTCATGAAAGGGTAGGATTTATGAGACATGTGATTTAATAACCATCCCCTTTGGTTGGTGGAAAGGGTTTCCTCTCATTGGGGGGAAATTTTTGGAAGGCCTTTTTCTGTTCGTCCCTTTTATGAACATTCAGGGTGTTGGTTTTTTTTTTTGATGGTGCTAAAAGAATCTTCCTTACTTTATAACTTTTGAGGACTGCAGTTTCCTTCAAAAAACTTACAGAAGTTTTCGTTAAAATTAAAAATATGTTTTAAAGTTTTTTTTTTTTAAAAACCCCAAAAAAAAAAAACATTTAAACATTTATTTTAGGGGGGAAATTAATCACTTTGTTAAGTTTTTTTCAGACAAAAACGAGAGGGTCAGCAGGACCAATTCCTAATTCCCATGCAAGTCATGGGTATAGAAATTAGTTCACCCCCTTTATATTTTTCACCCTTTCATTTCAGCCATTTGGAAGATTCAAAAAATTCATTTTTTGTCATAAAAGTACACTCTCCCCCCCCCCGCCCCCTCTTAAAGAAAAAAAAAAAATAAAAAATATTTTTTCTAAAATTTTTTAAAAAAAAGAAAAAATGAAAACAACATGGGCCCTTTAATATTCGACCCTTTCTGTGAGACTCTGTGTCCCCTTTTTCCTGCTGATTCTCCCTTTAGTGGTTCTACTCCTTCATTGGAGTCCCGCATTTTTTAAAGGGGGTTTTCCGTTTCAATGATTGGGTTTTTAAATTTAAAAGATCTTTAAAAAAAAACGCTTTGCAATTTTTTCATTTCAAATGTCTACTGATTTTGAGTTACCCCGGTTTGTAGGAGTCATCAGCTCCTGAAAACCTTAGCAGCCGACCTGTTGATCTTATTCACTGGTGTTAGGCTGATGACTCTGTTTTGAAACAGGTCGAGCAGAGAGCCCCCCCGACAATTGTTTTTGGGAAGGGAGGGGGAGGGCTCGGTTCTGTTCTGGTATTTGGGTTAAACCCTGTGTGTGCCGCTCCCCTCTTTACACAGATTGAGAAGAGCGAGTCACAGGCTGATCTGTGGTCAGTACGATGTGCGCAGGTGAAAATGTGTTACTATAATCCATTGTGTCTGTGGAGCTTTGACTTTATAAATTTTAACAGATCAGGGGGCCTGGGGTTCTGCTTGCTGTACTATGACCTCTGATTAAGTAACCCCACTTCACAGCCCCTGTTCTGTTTTGAAGGGTTTGTTTGTTTTGCTTGAGTGGAATTTGTATGCAAGTAGGGAGTAAAGGAAACTTGCCCCCCCTGCTTGCTATTAGCTACACAGTTCACAGACCTCCCAACTCATAATCAGCCCTCTCCCTGCTGTCTCCTGACTCTGTGTAGAGGAGCAGCAAGAGCCTGCAGCAGACCTAGGCAGGCACAGACAGGGTTAACCCTGGAAGCAAACCCCCTCGCCCTCTCCTTGCTGTATAGAAGTTACTGCAGTCAGAGGAGGAGAGCTGTCTGTGTGCTGAGGGGAGGGGGGAAGGAGGAGAAGAGGCAGACAAGAAGCAAGACCCTGAATTCAGTGTGTCTGTCTGCATAGAATTTTTGAAGTAGGCTGAAGGCCTGTAGTGAGACAACTCCTTAAAACTGATTGGATTTGATAATGAAAGGCACACACCTGTCTATATAAGACCACACAGCTCACAGTGCTCAAGATCACTGTGACTGAGTTCCAGAGATGCAGTAGGGAGATAATTTCGACAAAGTCAACTATCACTGCAGCCTCCACCAGTCGGAGCTTTGTGGCAGACTGTACCGACGGAAGCCTCTCCTCAGTGCAAGACATATGAAATCTGCATACAGTTTGCAAAAACACATAAAGGATCCCAGACTATGAGGAATAAGATTCTCTGGTCTGATGAGAGGAAGATTGAACTTTTTGGTGTTAATTGTAAGCGGTGGAGAAAACCAGGCCTTGCTCATCACCTGCCCAATACAATCCCAACAGTGACACATGGTGGTGGCAGCATCATGCTATGGGGCAGGGACAGGACGACTGGTTGTAATGGAAGGAAAGATGAATACGGCCAAGTATAGAGATATCCTGGATGAAAACCTCTTCCAGACGCTCTGGACCTCAGACTGGGCTGAAGGTTCATCTTCCAATAAGACAATGACCCTAAGCACACAGCTAAAATAACAAAGCAGCGGCTTCAGAACAACTCTGTGCCCATTCCTGACTGGCCCAGCCAGAACCCTGACCTAAACCCAATTGAGCATCTCTGAAGAGACTTGAAAATGGCTTCCACCAACGTTCACCATCCAACCTGAGGGAACTGGAGAGGCTCTGCAAGGAAGAATGGCAGAGGATCCCCAAATCCAGGGGTGAAAAACTTGTTGCATCACTCCCCAGAAGACTATGGCTGAACTAGCTCAAAGGGCTTCTACCCTACTAAAAAGGGGTCTGAATATTAGAATGTGGATTTCATTTTTTGTTTAAAAAATTTTGAAAAAAAATTCTAATTTATTTTTTCTTTAAGATGGGGGGGGGGGAGTGTACTTTAAAGGGTGAAAAATTTTAACTTTTTGATTTACCAATAACGCAATGAAAGAAAGACTGTAAATAAAAAAGGGGTTAAATCTTTCCGTACCCATTGCACCAATGCGGGAAATTTCCCTGTGTGGCGGGTTTCTGGGTAGTAAGGTGTGATGGGTGTCTGCACCAAAATATTTGCCCGGTTAAGGGGAATAAGGGATTTTTTTGAAAGTTGCAGAAAGGGTTGTTTATTGGCTTTCACATTTTGTGACTGTTGGGGGTTGGGTGAAGGAATATGAGGGGAAAAAAATAAAATTAGGCAGTGCAGAACCCCCAAACAGCCATGGAGGTAAACTCGGTTTTTAAAGGGTGCATGAGGCAAGAAACATACTAATGGAGCCTCACCCCAAAAAGACCCATGGGGGCCCAAAACGGGGGTCCAACAAAAACCCAAAACCTCAAGGTATGGGCTCGGGCATTGGATTACGCCCTCTGCTAACCACTGTGTAGGGGCCGGAGAAAGGGATGTCACCATCGCTAACCTACTGTTAGGGGGCCCGGAGAGAGGATTCACTGCACCTCTGTAACCCTACTGTTATGGGCCCGGACAAGGGTGTCACTGCCCCCTTTGCAAACCCTACTGTGTTTGGGGCCCGGAGCAGAGGGAAAATGTCATGCACCTTTGAAACCTCTGTGTATGGGCCCGAGCAGGGATTAAAAACCAATCTCCAAATTTTGGTTTTCCTTCAGTAACGAATTATCCTGCAATTGGAAATGGGCCCTCTATGATTTTTGTTTTTTTGTTATGGAACGGAAAGGGCATTTGGGGTTTCAGGGGAGAAACATCACAGAAAAAACACCCTGCAAACCCCTGCGGAAGAACACACGGTGGGGGCATGAAAAGGTTGGGGGAAATTTTCAGGGTTGCACTGGGCCTTCATTCGGGGGAAGGGGTCCTCACCCGATTTAAATATAATCCATCCTTGCAGAATTGTAATCCCTCTGTGATTGCTTCCTGGGCGGGTGGGGGCTTCCACCAAGACAATCAATTTCGATGGGTAAAAACGTCTGACATTGGTTTTTAAAGCAGGACCAAGATTACCCGTACTACCCGGCCCTTAAATTTAAAAGATCACTATTGGGCGTTTGGGCCCCCCGGGTGGTGGGGTTGGTTCTATGGGCCCTCCAGCAGCTGGGGGATGCAGTTTTTTCCAGATCCCTGTGACAACCTACTAGACCTTTGGGGGTCATCCCCCCCTGCTGTGTCGTGTGCAAA